>BMAW01069000.1:710932-768756 GCA_019974015.1 Nephila pilipes | reverse complement strand
GCCTAATGATAGTTTTATAAATAATAATGTTTGTTTTTCTGGAGAGAAACCTGGACCTTAGTAAAGAGTGGTGTCCAAAGAGCGTTTTGTTGGCCAGTGAAATATGATTTTGGATATCAGAAATAATGTCGTTTTTGTGTTAACCAGAGATCCAAGGTAATTAAAACATGGGACAGTTTTAAACTCATGAGGGCCAATTTTTAAATTAGCTTGTGTATCGCTTGATGGTATTTTCATTATAAACATATACTTGGTTTTAGACCCATTTATAGTCAAACCCATACCATTTGTCACAATCTCCAAAGAAGTGAATGCTTCTCTCAAGACTGGGATACTTCTAGCAATGATATAAATATCAACAGCATAAGCCAGAAACTGAATTGATATGTAGAAGATTTCCCCCCAATATCGATACTTGAATCACGAATAATTTTTTATAGCTCAATGTTGAAGAGAAGGCATGAAAGGAGTCATTCTATCGAGCACAACTACTAACACTTAGGCCCTCTGAGAGGGCACGATGAATTTAATTTTTAGGCTGGTACCATTCATTGTACACATTATAAGTTTAATCAGCAAGATTTCATCAATTGTGATTAAATTTCTTGCCCCCTAGGCACTCATACTATCTTAACAAGAACGCTCCCACTTCCATATTTCATTCATTGGAAGTAAATTCCTTGGATGCATTTATGTGCTCCAGTTTCTTCGCACCATTCGCCTACCGTCCGATCTTTACCATCTAAAATTTACTTTCATCTGGAAAAGTAACTCCTTCCCCCCAGAACACTGTGTCATCGTTTACATATTTTATAGAGCAGTATAATTTTTACTTCCAATTTCTCTTATTCACAAACAATGTTTTTTGTGCAACACGACAATAGAAATCTTTATACACGCATTTTATACAGTATACTTACAGATAAAGCGTTTCTCTCATTTTTTTTTTTAAAAAATTCTGCTGTAAGCTTAACAGCATTTATTCCCGAATTTTCCTTTGAAGAAAGGTAGATAAATCACTTGAAATCAGAGATGAGATAGATCTCTGAATAAGTGACTGTTTTGTAGAATGTGAAGTACTAAATAATAATGAAATTTTGCTACATGCATTTCTATCTTTACGAAGCTTTGTAATCATTTTTCTTCCAGTATAACAGGTACCTTTACACTTACGACCCACATTAAAAATTCTGCTTTGTCTTACAAATTTAAATTCTCCCCATATCATCTTGCACATGGCTAAAGATGAGTGATGTCACTTATTGAAAAGAAACTGCTGATCACAAAACACTTAAAAAAATTGCCTTAGTTTAAAAGTATGAATACTTTTAACACGACTCAAAATCACTAAGCTTTGCTTTCCCGTATATTTGAAAAACAGTTCAATAATTATTCAACTTTTTACTTTACAGTAATTCACAACTAGTGTTTTATTAGATATTATCACTAGAATTCATTTCGTTTCAATTTGCATTCTAAAATAATAGTTTCTTTCACATAAGCACTCTCGTACGAGTACTTCCTACACTCGCTGTATATGTATTCCCACAAATGCTTACTAACACTTTAATTGTGGAGAAAAAAAATTACAATTTTGGTAAAAATCTAAGTTTCTCTCTCTCTCTCTCTTGTTGTTCTAAATGCAATGTGATGATAAATGATTATGTTAAACAAAAATAATAAAAAATTTAAATACAGAATTTAAATAAGCTACAATAAAAAAGAACATAATAATTTCAAATACACCCTGAAAAACTAAGAAAATATTATGAAAGCAACTTTGAAAGCATGCCTTTATACTTTCCAAAATTTTTATTTTTAATAATATGACATATTTATATAGACCAGGAAACTGCAGATTTTTTTATCCTTGATTAATCCGAAGTTTATTTAAAATTTGCGAAGTCAAGAGAGAATTTTCCCTCTAACTACTAGATAACGAAATGCACTTAGAAACCGGAAATGTACAATACACCCAGAGGCAAGAAAACTGGAAAATTAACACCGACAGAGAGCAATTACCTGTTCTATGTATACGGATGTATAAAATGAACATACCGACTACAGTGAACACACATAACATCTTAGTGAAGCTAACTGCTCACCTTCTATTATTTTATCTTAAACTTATTGGAGTATGAACTTGTTGTCCGATATAAATAAGTAACAAAAATGGTGATGTTGTTTATATTAGTTGCTGCTTGCAGCTGTGGAATTGCAACTTCTGGAACCATTGAACGTGAGTTTATGTGGTTTTTTTTTTTTTTTGGATAAAACTTAAATCCGGGATAAAATTTTTACTTCAGGTTTTGTATCCATGAATAACTTAAAGTATGGGAATTCTCGATTACTTTTTACTTAATTTCTGTAGCAAACGTTCTAACAAATGTTTTTATTAAATAAAAAAAAAAGACTTCAAATTTTAAACTTCTTGTGTCAGAGTTCGTATTTTCGATTTACTATGAAAATGTCGAAATGCAAAAAAAATAGTCTTTTAGAGGTTAACAAACCACTTTAAATTATATTTACAAGTATTTAATGCTATGAGAAACAAAACTATAATATTAGCAATTATAATAGAAGAAATGTGAAATAAATTATTACATCTTACTGAATATGTATTCGGATTGGCTTCAATTTTTTTTTGTTTTGAACTATTTTGCTTCTAAAATATATCAGAAATGTTGTCCTTGAGCACAATTTTCCTTTAAGTTTAAAATCATATATATTAAAAAATACAGGAGTCAATTTACTGAATATAGGAAATTTTTTCATATCTCATTTTAAAATCTTAAATTAATGAAACTATTCTCTAAAAATCTTTTAACTCAAATGTTAAGTATTCATAAAAAAATATGAAGTTATGCTATTCTTTTTAGGCAGCTATAATTTCACTCTCAAAGTATTTTAAAATTACTTGTAAAATTTATTTAGAATGATTCAGAATCTTTTTTAAGGGAAAAAAAAACATTAATTAATAGTTAAAAGAGAATTTTCCTTTAACCCAAAACTATTCTGTATAAGCCTGTGATCACGCGTCTTAAATAACAGGATTAATGTCTTTTGTGATATTTAATGCATTAAATATGTTATTGATATTTAAACAAATTTAATATTTTAACGGATTTTTAAATACATTTAATATTTTTATTGATATTTAAGTATAACACAAAAATACACCAATCAGATATTTATATATACATTACATTTATAAAATTAGTATTTAAATATGTTTTAAATATCAATTTGATATTTAAATATATTACATATATCACATTGATATATTATGAATATCAAACATGTTTAATCTTACAAATATCAAATTGATCTTTAAACGTATTACTTATATCAATTTGATATATGAATATATTATAATTTTCAAATTAATACTTAATATTACAAATATCAAATAGATGTTTAATATATATGCAATGAAATACATTACAAATAACAAATTGGTATATAATATATACATAAATTGCAAATTTGATATCTGATATATGTATAAGTAGCAAAATTAATACTTTTATATGATAAAGTCATTATACTGCTATTTGAGTTTGTTGAAAATTCTTCGAGAAAAAAATACTTGGCATTCATTCAGGTTAACCTTTTTGTATTAAAAATTTGTCTTTTTGCATTTTAGATAGAGATAAAATATAATATAGAAATTGATCAAAAGTTGTTCTTTGATACATTTGAATCATACCAAATTATTATTTAGAAATAAGAGTATGAAATATAGTTTAATTGTTTGACTGTACATAAATTAAATTATACTCATTATTTTATTTTAGAATATTTTTTTGGCTGATAAAATATAACACAAAGCTTTTTCTAATCGACACTCTAAAATATAAGAGCAGCAGTTTTTGAACGATGATCACATTTCTTTTTTCTTAGAGATCTGTGATAATTAAGTATTTTACAAATTAAAAAGATGCAACTTAAAACTATAAATAATCATATTTTTTTAATGCTACTGTTTCTTGTATAAGCACATGCTCACAAAAAGTAGAATAAAAGTAAATTTTAAACTTGGAAGACAGGTTTCTATATAAATATTGTTCTCAAATTGTTTTAAGTTGTCAAGACCCGGAGGAAATCTTATGAACTTTGAGGGTCAAAGTAGAGACATTGACCTTTTCTTTCTGACAATCGTCAAATATCCATTAAGTCAAGATTTAAATATTTACCAGGTAAGAACATAAAATAGATAGTTCTTATCTACATATTATTAAGGCTATTTGTAACTATTTAGTTCGTAAATATAAAATTTGTGAGTGTAATAATGATAACCAAGAGTCAGAATATTATAAATAAATCTTTTATAATTATAAATAAATAAAAGACTTATAAATAAATCTTTTGATAATATATTTAAACTGCATTCTCAATAAGCATAAAAACGTAATTTCTATTAATAATATTAATTTTAAATAAGCTTTTAAATTGAATAAATATATGGGAGGTTTGATATATAACTATAATTTTTGTAAAGATTTACAGAACAATAATGTTTGTAATTGTAAGGATTATGGAGAATATATAAACAAAGAATACCAACATGCGATTACAGATAATCTAAATATTGTTAGGGATAAAATCTTAGAAAGATTATGGATAAAGGTACAGGTCTCTGACTGACGAATCCTAATAATAATTATTATATTAAGAAAAAAATACTGAAGATATTGGTAATTTTTTAAAACTAAATTGGCTTTAATTATTATTTACCTTTTGAAGCTTTTAAAGAATATAATCTTATATTATTGAAGAGTTTAAATATTTGAATTTTATGAAAAGAAAGAGAGCACTAAGTTTAGAGATCTAAAATGTTCCATAAAAAATTACAGACTGAATTTATTATTTGTTATATTGATGAACTAAGTTATTATTTTGATGAATTATTGTAAGCATGTTATTAAATTTGAAAATAAACTTTATCTTAATATAACTAATGAACATCCGATTAATAACAATGTTTTTATTAATGTTTCTAATAAGGATAGAGAAATCACCAAACGTATATTAGAGCTTTATACAACAAAATAGTATATACAATGAATATAGTTAAATTTCCTCGTATATTTTTAACTCTTAAATTTCATAAAGGGCATATTACAAAATACTATTAATGGTTTTGACCAAACTATTATTATTAATAATAGTTACGAAATTATTAAGTAAGCAAAAGATATAGAGACTTACTTTATTTATAGTTGTGTAAGATTTGTTTAATTCTGTAGATATAGAGGATTTAATAAAATGTAGTCTTGGGACCAATTTAAAAGAATTAAAAATTAATAGTTTTACGTCTTTTAAGAAATTTAAATTTCTTATTAATCATGAATGAATAGAAAATTACATTCATTATTATGATATAAAATGTAAGCAAATTAAAGGCACATCGCAGGTAGGTTATGCTAGTAATATTTCTAGCAATATTTGTTTACATTTCCCTGAATGTAATTTTATAGATAATAATAAATTCATTTTATTTAGATATATTGAAGACCTTTTAGGTTTTCAAAATAATTTCAACCCAGAATTTAAACCAGATTCATCATTCTAGCCTTCTCCTTTAAATCTTATTAAAACTTAATTCATTTGAAACAGAATTTTTAGATATTAACATAAAAATAGTTGATAATAGAATTATAAGTAATATGATTGAGATGAGAGATGATTACTGTTTCTTTATCAATGAAGATCTTTTCTTTGATAGTAATAAAGTTTAAATATTTACAGAAATATATTATATAACTACTTACGAAATATCAAATTAGTTAATATATCTTTTGATTTTCAAAATAATTTAATTACTTTCTGTGTAATTTGTGCAAAGGCTGATTTTTTTTTTATTTTTTTAAAAAAGAAATTCAAAAATAAAAATATAAATATATTAGCTTTTAAATTCTTTAACTTGTTTATCAATTTATTTTTTTAAATCAAAAATTTAAAAAATAAAAATTATAAAATAGATGATTTTAAAAAGAATTTTTGTTAAATTTTTTTAGATTAATTGTCCAATTCATTTCTTTAAAAAAGAAATTAACAAATGTTGGAATAGATTATTTTTAAATTACAATCTAGTTTAGTTTCTTATAAATATTTTTGAATACTTATTTATTATTATTATTATTATTATTATTAATTTATTTTAAATTTTTTTTTCATATGTTTTAAATTTTTATTAACTTTAAAAAAAAATTTCTTCTGTTTTTTTTTCCTTCTTTTAATAGTTTTTATTTTTTTTACGAAAATTGCATTTGTAACCCAGTTTCCCTTAGTTTTGATACTGTTTGATAAAGGGCGCTGCCTTTTTTTTAGACTTATCGATTCATGTTTATAGCAGGTAATTGGTCAGCAATGTATCTAAATAATTTCACTTTTTCCTATGATCATGTAAGTTTATTTTATAATAAGTATGCTTTCTGCATTTAATAATATGTTTCTTCCTTTAGTTGTATTATGTTTTGATATTCTGGATTTCTCTGGATTTGCTTGATTGTCTTCTTAAGTGAATCTGTAATGATTTTTTGATCTCTATTTAATTGTATATTTGGCTTTATAGCCTTTTTTGCAATACATTTATTTAATGAGGATAATGTGATTAATATTTTTTAAAGACCTAGCCTAACAGTCTAAAATCTGCTACAACAGTAAATATATTATACTCCATTTTTTTATTTTTCTGGAAATTTTAATTTCTTTTAATTTTTTACTTTATCTATCCTTTCGTAGACAATATTGCTAATTAATTTTTCGCTTTTCATTTACTTTCTATAAAATACAATATTTTTCTTTTATAGTTAAATTTGTATATCAATTTTTATTCCTCTCTATTTGTTTATAATGCTTTATCTGTATATTTTTATGGATTTTCTAATATATCTTTTTGCTGAATATATATTGTAGTTACAGTAATGATTTCGTTTGTGCGTTGCTTATTTTCTATTTCAATGTTTTAATTATTGAAACATTTTTCTAACTTGTCTTAGATTAAAGAGTTAAATATGTGTGTGTGAACAAGATCATATTAAGTACAAAATATCAGCACAAAAACATTTCAAAATTATTTAGGACAAACACAGCTAAATTAAATCATATAGTTAAAACAATGACCGACTATCCAATTGCAAATATCATCTGTGATCAAATATTATCAATTACGAAAATTTTTAAGAAAATCTCAGCTAAACATTTACTTAAATACAACAGACTGTTTATTAATTTAAAACCCGAAAATCCTAAGTAATCATTACATGTTATTTAAGAATCAAACCAATTTAAAACATAGCAAAGTAAGAGAAAAGCAAAAATTTAGAAAAATTGAGATAGTGTAATTAATAAACTTTGGAATAAAATAACGTGTATTTATACTACATAATATGATTTATTAACAATTTGAGAGCAGTTACACTTCGCTGAGAAATTTTGTAGATTGAGAATGCCTTTATGTATCACAATGGAATATTCTAGAATACGATTCTGGAAACACAAAGACTATTCTGAAAGGTTTTAGAAATTATAAAGACAGATAATAATTTAATAGAACTTTTACATAAAAGTTCGACTTTGCCACCCATTTGGGCTTTTAACTCAGGAACTTTCGATTTGCAGACGAATGTCATACCTCGGTGTCATAAGTGCTTGCGAGTGTCCTGACAAATGTAGCAAATGATGCGGAAAAATGAAAATGCATAGTTATTGGATAGCTTTTTGATGGAATTTTGATACATATAAAATATATAACTAGTTATGAATGATATATAGTTTTATAAAGATTTTTTAAAAAAATGCTATATTTTTACTTAATTATAATTTAAAAAATAAAGTAACATTTTTTTGAAAAAAATTAAATACTTTTCAAATAAAGAGATAAATGCTTTTAAAAAATGTTTTAAATTTGCCTGGGGATCAAATGATGCTTTGTTAATAACTTAAGTGAATGTTATAAAGAACTGAAGTAATCGTTAATTTTGTAGAATATTTGTTAATTTTTTACCATAACGAATAAATTACCTCTAAAGGTTTTTTTTATCTTCTTTAAAAATAAAATAAAAAAAAAATAATTAATTTTTTTTGATCATTTATAAGCAGTGGACATTAAAATCTTTAAGTAATTTTAAACCTACTTAATTTGTCAAGTTCATGACTAGTAACAGAGATCTTTCACTTTTAAATTCGAGAGAGAGAGAGAGAGAGGCCAATGGAAAATGCATATAAAATAATATACATGTATATACCATTTATATAAATAATGATGAATTTTGAAACAATTAATTTTATTTTTAGAATAATCGCCAAAAATAAGTTAAGTGATAGAAATAAATCGAGATTTTAAAACTATAAAAGTCTGTATTTCCCTTATTTTAAGATTATTTTTTGAAATTATTTTACTGATCACCACTACAATTGAATTGAAAAAGGGGCAAATTTTCATTCATTTGAAAAGTTTTCATTAATAGAATTATTGTAGTTTAGAATAATATGGATAATCAAAATATACAAATGTTGCATGAAATTTTCACAGGCAGTAACAACTATGTTTCGATAACTTAAACTAGGTTATACTTGAGATTTTTTCAGATTTTAGAAATTGAAATCTATGGTATTTAGATTCTTTGTCAGAGTCTAAATATGGTAACTATTTGTGGAAGATTTTTTTGAATTTGTCTCTATACATCCACATTCACAGAAGTGAATACTGGATAAATGCAAAAAGGCAATGTATAAATCACTTTCTATATCCAATAAAAATGCATTACATTGAATAATTTGCAGTAAAGGCCATATATTTCTATTCATACATATAGGTCATTTTATGAAAAATCTTCAAGTATAGAAAAGTCATAGAATTTTCACCTGTGATACTTTTCTAGTTGGTCTTAATAGCATGTGCGATTTGACAATTAGGGGTGCTTAACCCTTTCGAGCTTCTACCCCTAATCTGGCGGAAAAGTATGAACTTTGATCTTACACTTGCCCAGAAGTAAATTAAAATTAATGACAAATATTGTCCAATGCATCTTCGTACCAAAAATATTTTTATACGATTCAAATACTTCACAAAGAAAAATACGATTGTAGCGAAAAAAAACAACAACAACAATGTGCAATAAAGCTTATGTAAGTTGGCTATCCAAGGGACTGGAACATGTCAATAAAACTTATGTCAATTTTTATACCTATTCGTGCAAACATTTTTTCTATTAGTTCACCTTCAAAAACCTTACGATACCAAAGAAAATCAAAATGCTATATAACCCAAAAATAATTACATATACTACTTTCTCTCACGGCTTAGATATTTTTCCTGGAAAGAAGAAGGAACAAAAAAAGTTTCTATCTGTATTTTTTCTTACAAAAACACCAAGAGTTAAAACTTATATACCGTATAATACTCCGAGAAAGTTCCTTAAAGCAAATGATTTTCATTGCATTAACACAGTAAATTCAAATTCTTGTCATAGAAAAAGATAGTTATTTTCTGTTAAATTGTAATTGTTATAATTGTACAAGTTTACAATGACATTATAAGTATTTCTTTCTATTCAGACAAGCTCTTCACGTTGAAAGACGTCTTTGAATCGCTATCAACAAAAGGATATTGACCTAATGTAAAATATCTATACTTAAATATGAAGAAATACTTTGTTATAAAATTATACAACATAAGCATATAAAAAATCTACCCCTTCTTTTCATATATAATGTACTGTTTTACATACATCTTGGGAAACAGCCACGAAAAACCAGTAAACAAAGTTCACCAACTACTTTTCCGAGTCCTGTTTCCATTAATGACTATTCGTGTGGATGGAATAACGTCACACAAATTAAAATTGGGCCATAAAATTCTCACATGGCAGAAGTTTGGATAATGAGGTATCATCTCACCTTAGGTGTTTTCTCTACAGATGACCGTAATAAGATTTACAATTTTGAATTAAGTCACCAATAGCTCTCACATTCTTCTCTAACGTGACATTAATCAATCAAAACATCGTAGAATCTTTCAATCTTGGGTATTTCAAGTGTATTAATTACTCTTCTGAATACAAGCGTAAAATACAGCAAACATTTTCGCCAAACCAGAAGAATATCTCCGAGCAATAAGTGGATTGATGTAATTGGATTAGAGATAGTAAGTATAAGTTTCACCGGAATGGCGTTAACTCACGATTGACGGGATTTTACACAAGTATTTCTCTCTCTCCATGCACGATGACGTGTATTAATTTAATAACTTGATACATCTCATACTTAATACAAAAACTTTGTGATCATGTAATTTACTTTTTTGTTTAAGAATAAGGTGTTTTATTTATTGAGTAAAAAAGTCTTTTATAAAAAGGACAGTTTTATAATTTCAAAAGCACTGAACACTCTTTGCTCTTTACCAAATAAATCCCTCTCGTAAACTCTGATATTTTCATTAAAATATTGTGATAAAAATGCATATTAAAGCATGATGTTGTTATTAAAATATTACGAGAATGTTAATTTGGTAAAATTGATTCCTTTGAAAAATATTAGTGCCCTCAGAATTAGACTCAGTTTTAGAGAGAGAAAGAAAAAAAGAGTTCAGCATTACACAATAGTTAGATTAAATATTTACCATAAGAAATTAAAATTATATTTATAATTGTATGAAATATATTCTTCCGAAGCAGTGTTGCTAGAATAATTAGTGCATTTTCGTGATTAATTTGTTAAATTAAAAATATAATTATCCAATAAAAATAAGAATTTTTAACAGATACTATTATTTACCTGCAAAATGCTTTTCTTTCTTATTGAGTTAACAATAGAGGGTCGTGTGAAACAAAGAAGTGTTTAAGCTCCCTCGTTGTTTGCGACTTCATTAATCTTTTAACACAATTCCGTATTCCTTACAAGATTACATAACGGTAGTAAATTATTAAAAATGAGTCCTAATTAATCTTTCATAATTTTCTGAATGACTGTAACTCACGTAGGAGTGAATAAATTTTTCTCTTTGAAAGACAAATTAATTGTTTGTTTAGTTTAGTTTTTATTAACGTCGCACAAGAAGCAACACGAGGGCTATTGGCGACGGACCTCGTAATTTTGAACCATGGTCAAGTGGCGAGGACGACACCTGAGCTGGCACCCCCTCTCCAAACATCCACACCACACCAACCAAATTAATTGTTAAATAATAAGATTGTATTAAATTAAAATCTTTGAAAACCACATAAAAACATGACGAGAATTTCTTATATATATCTTTCTCTTTCTCTCTCTTTATATATATATATATATATATATATATATATGTAAAGTAATTTACTTTCAACAATAAAATTAAATTTTATAAATCAACAGTCGAAGCCAATTTCAGTTTCATAGAACTATTTTATTTTAACTCAGAGAGAGAACATTTCCACACGGTGAGAATTACGCAAATCCACCGTCAGAAACAGAGAGCGCTTTTCGCTGTGTTTTGCTTTTTATATGAAGGAAAATTCACTTTAAACGTCAGAGACCATATGGTATAGACGGAGGCACTTCAAAGCAATCTAAATGTTGACTTAAAGTCTGATAGGGATCATCTGTACAACTCTGTACAGTGGGAGAATGCTATTTTGTAGATTTTAAGAGCGTGTGATTGAATAAATTAAAAAGAAAAAGGAATCGTATCAGGAAATAAGAATGAACTCTATCTGTTTTAGGAGAGAATGGGAAAATTTAGGAAATTAACTTATTATGGTGAGAAATTAATAGGAATTAAGTTAAATCATAATATATATATATATATATATACATACATACATATAAATATACACACTACTTTGGACAAATACTTAATGTAGCTGCCACAAATTACGACGACCTGTTTTAAAATTTAAAATTAACCATCTTATCATAATATTGATTAAAAGGTATCAGAATTTATGGTTTTTTTGTCATAATTTGTTAAAAATTTAGGGGTCAAGGCAAAATACGTCTAGAAATTCAGAAGGTGTTGGCTGCTGAAATTTGGAAGAGAATTTTTGAGAGAGAAGTGAGAGGCCGAACGATTGGATTCTTCAAAGGGACAAATATCCAACAACTATAAACTAATTTGAAGATTTGATTGATTGATTATAAGATTTTTATAGGATGCAGAGCAACAAAAACTGTTATCCCTTTTTAAACATTCTAATGGGAAGAATTCTAGTTTATAGTGTATGTGTATGTTCTGGATGGATTGATTGATTTTATGGAATTTCAAGCAGCACACGCACACATACATACACACAAAAACTGTTGTTGATTTGTTTATCTGTTGGACGTTTGCTTGTTGTCTATCTCTACCCACACATTTCCCACTAAATACGAAGCGTAATTTGGAGCTACGGGGAGATGACGAGGTTGAAATTTAAGTAGACATCCCATATTCCACATCAGCGTGAGGACTTTGTGTCCCGACAGATTTAGCGTGCATAATCCCCTCTACTCGACGAGTCTTCATTGGATAAAGGGCTAGAACATGCGGTTCGACTGAAGCATCATCGGTCACAAGTATTAAAGTTTATCAAAAATTTGTCACCAAATAACTTACCCTTTAGAGTACTTTATTAATAAGCAGATCTCAATAAATAATTCCCCTAACATCACATAATGAATCAGCTTAATTAACTCGTTCAAAAATTTATATATACACTTATTGGCTACTGTATAGTAACCATTCAAATTATTTTCAATTTTTATATCTCTTCAAAAAGTAAAAGTTGTAGCTTGAATTTTATGGGCTAATTCTTTTTTAACATAAAACTTCACGAAAACAATTCCAACTCTTTATAACAAGAATTTAAAAAAGTGATTAAATATTAAAATAAATGCAAACGATAAAGTATCAAATTTTATATATTTTAAGCTAAATGTAGTTATTTCTGCCATAAATTATGAATGAATTGAGTAGCATGTATTAATCTATTCTTAACAAGTTCGTGATCATATTGTTGTAAATTATGTTTCCGAATGGTTATTTCTGTTAGACACAAAGGATCTCTAATCACAGTAAATACGTTTCGTACATTGAAAACACTGTTACATAATGATTCTGACACCTAAGGTAGCATCACAGTTTCCACATCCATATATTTGGAGCATTAGTGATATTGAAGATATTTTTTTTTTTTTTAACAATTGCTTAGTGTGAGTTTTCCTTCAAGATTATATTTATTTGAGATCAATTTTTGTATCTATTCTGAAGTTATTAATCTTATTTCACAATTTATCCACGAATTAAACAATCCGATATTAAAATTCCATTTAATTCAATTCAAAATAAAATCGCATTTGATCTGTTATGATATTTAAATCGTATTACTGAGATGGTTTCATCCTTTCAGTTTTTTCCCTCATATTGTATACAAATGAGATGTACAATGAGTCCAAAAATTGTGAATACACCATAATTTTTCTCAAAAAATTGTGATTTTCAAAGCAAATGAATATGTTTCAATAAGAGCAATAACATTTTTAATGCATATACCAAAAATAAATATGTTCTTTGCGAACAGCGATACAGAAAAATAAAAAAAAAGCCAAAAATAAAGATAACTACTTCTAGCACGCACGCACACGTTTTAACAAACTCTGTAGCTTCAAAAAGTAGAGATTACAAAACACTCTCACAACTTTTTGTTGCAAAGAAGTGTTAATATTTAACTTTTAGCCTTTATTATTGTTTCCGAACATCGTTGCATAGATTCGACTAGTTTCTTAGTTAAATTTAATATGGTTCGGTTTTATTAACGTATCACTAGAAGCAACACGAGGGCTATTGATGAC
Organism: Nephila pilipes; assembly: GCA_019974015.1. NCBI lineage: Eukaryota > Metazoa > Arthropoda > Arachnida > Araneae > Nephilidae > Nephila > Nephila pilipes. Next base: position 754,944 of record BMAW01069000.1, on the reverse strand, counting down.
GGAACTCGTAACTTTGACCCTCGGTCAAGTGACGAGGACGACACGTGAGCTGGCACCCTCTCTCCTTACTTTGAAACCTCACCAACTAGTTGAATCTGAAGATATTTTATGTAATTCTTCTTGCAGAAGTCTCTCTGATATATCCTTGCTTGTTATTACTTTATGGGCAGTCTTTTCGAGCATGCACAACAGAGTTTCAATCACATTGATGTCTAGAAACTTGGGAGGAGAATGTACACTGATGTCTAGCGTCTTGGGAGGAGAATGTACATTGATGTCTAAAAGTTTAGCATAATTCGTAAAATGCGAAAAAATGTGAGTAAATATTGGTGAATTTGTTTGAAGTAACTTGATGAGATTCATCCTTTGAAGGTGAAAATTTGCCTGTAATCAAAATATTTCAGTTGACGTCTTCAAGCACAAAACACCTGTGCGTATCGGAACGAAGGTAAACCGTCTCAATTGGCATAAGTAGTCTAGACAGATTTCGTACAATTCATATGCGAAGGAATGTTTATAACGATTTAACAGAACGAATGATGGCACAAAGACTACAACTGAACATGTTGCGAAAGGAAGAATCGTTGGAGTGCTTGAATCCACATTCTGAACACAATTGAATACTGAATGGGCTTCAATGTGTAATATCAAGACTGTGGCAGAAATTTCAGAGTCCTTTGAAATGTTAACCGAAGACCATTATTAGGGTGTCCAAGAGTCAGAATCGTTCGCCTAGACCTATATCCATAGCAGTACGAGTTTCCAAGACAAACTTTTTACAGGAGACCCAACCATGTTAGTTTCTATGCCAAACGATCAGCAGTTTGCATTCTTCTCGCATCTATACATAAACATCCTCGTTTAATCTGGAGTTTAGGATGGTGGGACAATGTGATGTTCAGTGACGTATCTCGCTTTAGCCTGAACACTGATTCTCATCGTCTAACGGTATGGCGAGAACGTGAAACCCTTTTTCACCCGGAGAACAACACAGAAAATCATTGTTTTCCATCAAAAGAAGGCAGGGGGAGGGTAGATATGCAGCAACGGCTTCTGTGACTGCTAAAAGATACAGAGATTAAGTTCTTGAACCTTATGTTCATTTTTATTCGAGGTGTTGTCGGTCCTATTTTCATATTTTGGGATGATATCCCATCTTATCACCGAGAGAGACTGATAGATGATTTCTTCGAAACGTAAAATGTGGAACGTGGACGTGGCCTGCTGACTCTCCTGATCTGAATCCTATCGAACACATGTTGGATATACTCAGGAGACAACCTTCAGTCTTCCCGCACCCACCAAGCTCCTTTAAGAATTGACAAGAGTTCTTTACGACTTTTGTAAATGTTTGAATTCTCAATTGTTCCATAATGTCGTAGCAAGTATGGAAAACCGTCGTGCAGCATTTCGTGCTCGGTATGTGGTGCACGGTCAGAGGTGACCACACACCTTATAAAACTGCAGCGTCACCTTTTTATTTCATTTGTTTTTCAATAAGGTGAGAGATCCTTTTATGCCTAGTTTTCTTTTAAATTGTTTCTTTGGATAATAAATATGATTTCTTAAGCAACGGTTTCTTATTTTATAACCATTTTACACTTGAATATCACGTTTCCCGCATTTCCGACTTAGATTTTCTTCGTTATTCACATAATTATCAACTATGCTTAAATTTGGACACCAGTATATTCACTGCTTACAGTTATAAAAATACTTCATCTTCATTGTATGTGCTGTATGTTTTGTATCGTCTGGTGGAATATGAAATTTTCATCTCCACATTAAGGTGAGAGGAAAAGGGGAGTGAATAATCAAACTTAATGGCAGTTTCCTTCAAATTTATCTGCAATATGCCCATGTAAACAATGTGGTTTTTAACATCCGCAATAAAAACAATTTTTCCAACTCCGCTTGAATCCATGTAACCTCAAAACATAACAGAGACAACATGAGGATTTCGGAGGGAGAGAAATATTTGCCTTTCTCCAAGAAATTTGAAGACCAATGCAATCATATATATATAAGTTGATAAATGTTTTAATATTTGCTACCTTACCGTTATGACCAACTATTTTGATAATATTTTGAACAGTCTGGACATAATCGTCGCATTGGTGATTGTGGATGTTTCTGCTACAAATTAAAGGGTACTTTTTTAAGATCCAACTTGATTTCTTTCATTATTTTTCTTTTTGTAAATACATCACAATTTCTTTCAATCTCTTCTGTGTTTTAGTTCATTCTCTCAAGTTTGTACTTTGCAATAATTTTTTGAACACGCTTATGAGTTCGTTATATAATTTTAGCTATTTCACGGTAATATTCATACTTCTCTTTCATAGCCTTAAGAGCACCAACTTTTTCTAATCAACATAGTTTCCCTCTTCATAATTTGTAATTATCTTAAAATGCTTCTGCTTCACGTGTTAGAAAAACGATATATCAGTGGCTTATCAGCAGTTTATCACAATTATTGCTAAAATTTATCTTAAGAATACAGCTTTAAAAAATCGTAGTTGTCAAACACATTTTACTAGAAGTGCATTCTAAATATTTTTACTGGAACATTTTTTGAATTATTTTCTAAAGTTTATATTGTATTTTCTATAGCTAATGTTTTTTCATACATATCTGAATGGTTATGCATAAACATCAGTAATACAAGTTTTATAAAAGTTCTTCCTTCTTTTAAAAGTAACTGTATAGCTTAAAAGTATTGTATAAATTGCAATTTCACTCAAATTAGCAGTTCTATGGTAATTTGAAAAGAATTGGAAATGTTTTGTGCAACCAAAAATTTTTAAAATTTTAAATTTAGCAATATTATGTTGCATCGAAATTTTTTTTTACATAACAGTCAATTTCACTTTTTAATACAGCATGAGAATTAGCATTCAAAACATTCATAGGAGAGTACTACTTATTTTCAGTTAGATGATAAAGATGTAAAGAAATCATAATACCGAATTAATATCCTTATTTTTCTCCATCAAAGGCTGATTCTCTTTAATTCTCCCACCATACATAAAGTCTTTGATTAGGGCAACAGAATTAGGATAATCGGATAATTTATTAAACAGGAATTAAAGTGAGATTATTTAATCATTCCGAAATACTCCACCTATATTTTTTATAATTTCTAATCGTTTTTTTATCACTGTCATTTATCTTTTTCCTGAAAATAATGAAAATCCGTTATTGATCTAACTAAAGTTTTTTTTTATTTTGCTGATCTTTAATGTGTGGAGACTATTTATCGCCTTAGGTTTATCACACAATTTATTCGCATCATAAATTTTAGTACACTTAGCACAAAAATATAGGATGTTTATTAGCGAATATTTCAAATTAGAAGTGATACTGTTACAAAATTAAAAAAAAGTTGCATTCCTTTCGAGTAGCAAATAAAATTAAAAATAATACTTTAAAGTTCATAAAATTATGAATGTTTTAAAGTGATAACACCACTCATATTTTAAAAGATATCTTGTCGATAATAGAACCACGCACAGCTTTAATGTTTTTTTAATGTGGAAACAGCCAAATCTGTTGTATATCTGAGTAAAGAAAACCAAATGTTTTCAATATACATCTATACATCAACAATAATAATCAGCTTTCTAATATCTCAATATCAATATACATCTATACATCAATGGAGTACTTTATATATATATATATATATATATATATATATATATATATATATATATATATATATATATATATATATATATATATATATATATGTACATACATAATGATCTCACATAAAACTAATTCAGTTTTCTAACTTTTCAAATTCTCAAACTCAGAAGTAAAGAGTTCATTCGTATTTCCTGATTCAATTCCAAATTATCCTGTATTTATTAGATCACGCGCTCATAAAATCTGTTGAATCCACTTTCTCATAGTTGTAAATATGTCAGAAATAATCCCTTTTAACTAGCAGACGTCTGGGAAATTCCCCAGAATCCCTTCAACTTGTATCACGTGAGTACCATATGAGTACTACGTGATTTAGAAATATTCCTCGAAAATCCCATTGTAAATTGACATGCACGATGAAAATGTGTTTCTACGCTCTTATGCTCTTGTCTGTTGTTATAGAAGGTGGAGCTGTATCTCCAGCCTTATTGATATTATGTTGACTTAAAGCGAAATGAATAAACAAACATTCGAAATTCTCATCCTCATTTACTTTATATAAAATAATTTTTAAATTTTTTTCTATATATCCAACACTTAATCAAAACTTTTTTTAAAAAAAAAAAAAAAAAAAAAAAAAAAAAAAAAAACTAAATGATTAAGAAAATTCTTAAAAAACAAATCAATATTTTTTCAAATCTGATGAGCATTTGCTTCAATAATTAAACAATCTTAACTTTTAAAACCTATGAATCAAAAAATCAAAACAAATTCTTAAAGAACGAAGGAATTTATAAGAAAGCCAAGTGATAAGAAAGCAAAATTTAGGATAATGGAAATAATATAACTAATACTATTCTATACTTTGGAATAGAATAATTGTGTTTATACCGGTAATTACTGATCAAACCATCACACTTCAGGGAATTACGTTATAAAAAATATGGCAACAAATCAAAAATCACCCACAGAAAAAAGAAGATAAACATAATAATTACCTTCAGTTTCACAGCAAACAACTAAATCACTCATAACTAATCATCTAAATTATTATAAAACCAAATAAAAATCTAAATAAAAAGAGAAATATTTACTATTCCAAAAATTAATAAAAAAAGTAAGCATTCTAAAACAAAATCAATATAAAATACGTACTAATGACATGCCATAAGAAAAAATGTTGCTCCTTTTTAAAGACGATTATAACAATTGCAGAAAAAAAAAATTATTTATCTAATCCTATAAAAATATTTTAACAAATTGCAAAAATAAAATAAAATGAAATAAAACAACCATTACTATTAACCAAAGTTTAAAAACATATAAAATACCACGCAGATTTCATGTGAATACTCTTACTTATGCTGCTCTATAAAAGAATTTCTGCCAAGATAAAACTGATTGATTTAAATGAAACCATACATGTAAGTTGATTGATTTAAAGACATAAAAATAATAAAATTCATATGCTTAAATTACTCAGCAAAAAAAAAAAATTTTTTTTTGCAAAAGTTATTGAAAAAACAATATTTAACAAATGTAACAAACAAATATTAACTAAAAAGTAACATCTTTAAAAATGAAAATAGATTGAAAACAAAATTAAAATTGTATCTCCCTCTAGATTCGAAAAATCTGTTTATTAAAAAAGCATTTAAAAATATTCTAGAAAAAAGAATAATTCGAGAACAAAAGAGAAAGTTGGAGAAATATTGAGTTAAGAATAAAAAAAATAAATTAAATAGTAAAAAAGGAGTGTATATATATATATATATATATATATGTGTGTGTGTGTGTGTATGTGAGTGTGATTATATATATTTTTAAAAAATTTTAAAACTAAATTGCTATCAAAAGAAGGCACTTTATCAGTAATGAAACATTATGATGTTTTGTCATAAACATTACTAAAAATCCCATCATTAACGATATTTAAATAGAGATCTACGAAATTTGTTTCATTAGAATTCACATGTTTTAACCAGATTTAAATATAAAGGATAAATGAGATACAATATATATATGTATTAAAATTAACTTGAAAACAATACGATCATTAATGTGCCTAAATAATTTGAAATTATATTAACTCTAAATTTATATTCAAAAAATATAGATAAACATTATCTAAAATATTACTAGCTAGATCCCCTTGAGATATACTTTTAATTTGTTTATAGTTTTTACCATCATGACTGATATAGTTTTCTTTTGAAACAAGATTAAGAAGAAATTAAAATTTTTCATAAGATATAAAATTATTAATTTTTAATTTTTTATAATTAACCAAAATAACCTTATTTAAATTATACATATCTATGGAACTTAACAATTCTTCGAAGTCTCAATTTTAAATAGAGTAAATTTTTTTATTTTTTATATAGTTAATAATTTGATAACTATTTTTAATAATAGAAGTCTTTATCAAAACTATCAATAGTATTTTGTAAAATACTTTGTAATAATTTTCCAGCTATAGTAATGTAAGTATTTTATCCAAAGGTCGCAGTTCTAAATTTAATAGGAATATTGTGAATATATATATATATATATATATATATATATATATATATATATATATATATATATATATATATATATATATATATATATGTATATGTAATATTTTTCCTAGTTCCTGAGTGTCCACCACCAGATTACCCCGAATGGGGAGGCTACGGACCAAGACAGGAATACTATGTGCCTGGAGATGTAATACATTACTATTGCGATGTAGATACTTATATTGGAGGAAATTTCTATCGAAGATGTGAAGATACTGGAGATTGGACAGGCGACACGCCTGTGTGTGGTATGCATTTATTATTAACTCACTCTTTGATAACAATTCTCTTAATAAACGTTATCATCACTTACCATTATCACGTCATTGAATGCTTGAAACTTGTGTTAGAATTATATCTCTATCAAGTTTCCTTAACGTATTTTTTATTTCAGTATGTCTTATTAAACACTGTGTAACTTGTATCTGAAAGTCGTTACTGATTCGGTTTCTTTCAATGTGAGCTTTGTGGTTTCAAATGAGAAAGTTGTATTTTAATCAAAGAGTCTATTTTGAATAACAGTCCATACTATGAAAGCATTATGAAACATTTCACGAACATTTATCCTCTTGATCAGTTAAAAAAAAGTGTTTGTGTGGATTCGTAATTTATTTTCACAGTTTTGATTAGTCCGCAAAACATGTGTAAAACAAGTATTTGTTTATTTGCTGAGAGTAATCTGCAAATCCAAATCATTTTCAACCTATCAGGATAGAAGACTAATGAAATGATTCAAGTTAACTAACAAGTATTGTAAAATTCTAAATGTCCTTTTATTTCATGTCATTTCTTCGTTCAGTATAAAAATCAGACCTATTATTATGATAAAGGAAAAACTATTTTAAAGCATGAAACCATATAGTAATGACGAACAAATATAAGAAAAGTATATTTTTATATGCAGAAATTATTTAAAATAATTATAATTAAGAAATCACTTAAATTATTTAAGAAATTATTAATAATGAAAATGTCATTTCTTATGAAGATGACATTTATTCAAAAATATCTTCAGTATTAGAGAATATTTTTTTTTGATATGTTTCCTTTCAATATTTTTCGAACGCATTTTATTTATATGTATCATGAGCTCTCGATAAAAACAAGCTGTGTTAAATACTATTAAATTTTTAGTGATGGTTTATTATTAAGTAAAATTATTACAAAAACGTATGATGGTTTTATGATATTAATGTTTTATTGCTATGATACTTACTTTTAAATTTATTATGATAGACTACATTACCTAGAAATAATTAGTTTCTTTTAAAATTGAAAAACAGTACCAAATTCATCGTTTTAAAACATCTGTATATTCGATATTATAATACTTTGTATTTTTTTATGATTATGGTAAAATGTGTGCGAAAGTTTTTCGCTTAGTTATCAAAAGAAACTGCCGATGAGAAAATATATCGTTACCTTCATTTCTAAAGATAATAATTTTAAAAAATTTTCAAAGAGAAGATTATATATAAGAAAAATGTAAATATTAATTAAGAGCATGGGAATTGGCAGATTTATACAAACACAATATCATATAAGAATTTATAATTCTCTTTTTATGTCACTTGCATAGGAAGACTTGAAAATGAACGAATATAAAGAACTGGATTAATACGAATTAACTAACAATCAAAGAAAATACCTTACTGAATAATATTTCATCTTCATTACAGATCCTCCCTCGCCATTTTTGGGAGTAAATCAAACTTCCACAGCGGAGGACGAGGAAGACAACAGCGCCAATTTAGCTGTAGATAATTTGAGAAGCACCTGTATCAGTACCAAAAATGGACCAGGAAATTCTTGGATGGGAATTCTAGCTACACCTGGACAACTAATTCGAGTGATGATATATTTACCCAAAGGTTTGTGAAACTGACATACTCTTCATACTGTCTGTTTTCTTTAAATTTCAGCTAAGGAAGAATTGCTAATTGAGTCATTATTTCTCATATTTTATCAGATTATGCGATGAAGTCATTTCTGCTGACAATAAATCACTTTTTCCAATATATTTTTGTCTCCAAGACCATCAGCAGTTAATAAACAAGCAGTATAATATTTTTAAGATTCGGTGATGAAACACATATACAATTTTCAGAATTTATTCATCTGTATAATCATTGTATGAAGATTATATTTGAGCATATCTTAACATTTAATCTATAAAAATTTATTGCTCAATTCTATTACATTTTTCTCGTGTTGAATAAAGTCATAATTTAGTCAATTTTAATGAAATTACGATACTTTTTGGAAATTGTATTCTTTGTTATATTAACATCAACTAACTATAACACTTTTCATTTTCTATTACAGTTGAAGTTGCTTATGAAGTTTTGATGATTAAAAAAAATGGTCAAGAGTTCAGCTGTGGATCTAAAGCTGGATTTGTCGGTATACTAAGTCTTTACTTTTTTAAAAAGGATTTAATTTTTTCAAGTTACAAGATTGAATGTAACGATTAAATTAATTGGCAATTTCAGATAACCTTAATTGGGAATTCCATAATTGTCCCGAGCCTCACAACACTGATGTCATTGGGATCAGAATCCGATCGCAATCATCTCTTCCATTGCAGTTGTGTGAAGTTGTAGCTCATACTTTAACATGTACGTATTTTACATGAAAAGGCCAAACTATTTCACCATTGTTTCTAAAATTTCCTTATTAGTAATATTAATGTCATTCTTCAACATTTATGTTATACGAATGAATCATTCTCTCTCCCACACTTTTACGCGGAAATTATTTTATACCTCTGGGAATTTTATTCCACATTGAATTCTGATTTAACTTAACAATAAAAAACTTATGCGTAAAATCTATCAATCACTCAAATTCATATTGTTTGGTGAACAATAAAGTATTTCAGAACAGAAATGCGATTTAAATCGCATAATATATTATTCACAAAAGTGTTTTTTTTTTTGGTAACGTTTCATTCATTTGCTGGAAGAATTAAAATCAAAAGAAAAATTACAGACATTTTCATTCATAATACAGGGTTGTTCGAAATGATTCATCCAATTACAAAATTACCTATTTTCAAAAATGAATGACTCATAATCATAAGTAATGCATAAATATAAAGGAAAATTATGGAAGTTTTATACAGTGAAAAATAGATGACCCTCGAGCATTCCTTATTAAGATTTTTCATGAAAGATGATTCAGAAGCTTACACGAAGTTATCTCATTATAAGATCGGTCGCAGTGAGCCAGATGACTTGATGTTTACACAGATGGTTTCCTAAATCACTTGATATGATCCCATACGATTTCGTCCTTTGGGGTTTTGTTTTAGATAAAGTGTATAGTCCACCATTGCCCACACATTTTCTGAATTTAATGGATTTCTGATACTGAGCAATCAATCACCACTGACACTTTACAACCTGTTTGGTGGGATTTTATGCATCGAATTGACATTATGCGTGTAACTAAAGGAAATTATATCGAATACTTGTAAAAACAATTTATGTATTTTTCCTTTGCATTCATGTGTTACTTAGCATTCTGTGTCGTTTATTTATGAAAAATAGAATTTTAAAATCCAGATGAATTATTTTGTATAACGCTATACTATAAGCACTTATAATTTTGGAGACCCGAAAAGGGTTTAATTGAGGTTTTATTATATATTTATCGGATGAATAAAAAAGACTATAATATATGTATCATTGAGTTATTTTTACTCATACTACCTCTGACATTTGATTTCAAATAAAAATTACAAACTCGTCTTCTATACCTTGTTGCACCTTTAGATAATAATAATTTATTTTTAATTTTCGTGTTGTATTTTTATCACGGCTAGGTACCGGCCGAAGTCAAGCACCAATTTTTTTTTACCATATTTGGAAATTAAAAGCCGAAAAGCGTATGTGCTTCATTAAACTATTCATTATTAATAATAATAATTTAACATATTGAAATCCTTTCGCGATGACAATTAAATTAAGCATTAGATTGCGACTATATCCAGCATGAAGATAATGTTTACCAATATACATTAGTAATAGTTGAGTATTTTTTCCTAAATTAACACTCATTCCTTGCCACCACTCGTTTACAATTTTTTTCTTTAAAGTACCTTTGTTTTAACATGGTATCAGAATTGTTGAAATAAAATTTTCTAAGAGAAAATGTTATTTAATTCAGATGGGGAAAGTAATAATTTTTATTTCTGCATGTTATAACTAGATTAAAAGAAATTTGATGCTAAACCTCGAGGTTCATTTATTTGTTGTCAAAATAAACGTATTTCACTCGCGCCTCGTCTATATAAAATTTGTGAGTTTTCCCCAAGTGATACTTCTATGCTTGCTGTAGGCTCATTTACAATAGATATTACCCAATTTTATAAGAATAAACACAAATTAAAACTCTTGTAGGGCAGACAAGTATTTGTATATTGTTGATCAGTATCGCTCTAAAGTGATTTTTCATTCTAATTGTTCATTCCTGTTTTTGTTTCTTCCCAGATCCAACTTGTGTTGACCCTCATGTCAAAATAGAGTACGGCAGATTGCAGTTGAGTCGCAAGACAGCTTCCCTGGAATGCTATACTGGATATTCTAGAGGTCCCGCCACTGGCTTGGAATGTGTAAGGACTGGTGTATGGAATAGGAAAAACCTGGTGTGCGTAGGTAAGAGTTTTCTAAGTGAAAAACATAAATTTTTTTTTAAAAAAAAAGAATAGTTTCAAAAAATTAAAAGCAGTTTGCATTGCCTTTTTCTTCAATTTTGAATTCCAGTTCTTCTTTACAAGATATAAGTGTTTTTAGCAGTTATAAGTTTTAATACCACCGACTCGTTGATTGTATAACTCTGGCTGGAAGTTAATTAAAAAAATTTTGCGTCAGTTCGTTGAGAAGTTATAGATTTTATATGAAGAGCATTAATATATTGCAAAAATTTGTAACCAAAATTTTATTTAATTACATGAAATTTCTTTAGTTAGATCCTTAAAAAGGAACAGTGTTAAAATACACAAACACACGCACACACGCATATGGGGTTTATCAAAGTGTGATAACAAAGATAGGAATGTAGCTTATGATTAATTAATCTCACTGTTCAATTGTTGTAAGGTGTTACTATGCGATTTTTTTTCCTTTTTAAAATAAATTGAATGAGAGTACGAGTATTTTTAATCATTTTCTGCGTTAGATTTGATATAAATGATGCATTTATTTTAGCAAGCTTTCAAAAATATTTTTAAAAAATTTAGACATTATATTTTTAGAACATTTCTCATGGGTTTCTCATTCCGTCCTTACTTTTACACGATACTGCATTACACGTTCATTAGATGGCTTTTTCGATTAACTAGCGTTTTTTAGATCATAATCGCTTTAGATATTTGTCATCATATAATAAAATCTATCAAGAAAAAAATGCCAAAATAACAGAAAATTGTTAAGCACAATATTTAACTATTCTTTCTTGATGACTATTCACTTATTTCAAGAATAAATAGTAAAAAATTTTGTAGATTTATCATTTTATACTCCTTTAATAAACTATGTAAACCTAATATGAATTAAGTAGGAACCCATTAAACAGTGATTGTACTGAAAAAAAAGGAGGCATACGGAGCTGTAAATCTCGCTTCTAGTTATGCTATGTGAAAACTGCTGTTATATAGTACGAGCTATGTGTATAATTATTTCTTCTTAATTATTGTAATTCATGCAGAGTTTTATTTTCAAACTGAAAGTAAGCGCAAATACCGATATGATATAAAAATAAGCCTCAGATCATATATTCATATTACGTTGAACAAGTTTCTTAAAATTTCTGTTTCAACATTTTTATTAATAATTTTTTTCACCAACGATTAAATACATCTTGACTGTCAACCATGATTAAAATTTCAATAAATCGTAGAAATTTTTTTTGAAGCCACTTTGTTTTCTCAAAAGATTTATCTACTGTTTAATTGCGGGCAGCGTTACTGCTTGTGACCAACGAATCCAAATGTTGAAAAGGAAAGTAGCAAATAAAGACATGTTATAAGTAAACCGTCGACCTTGAAAGTTGGCGCTATTACTGCTCCAATAATTTCGGCGACCCGATGCCCGATTTAATTCAAGATAACAACCAATGGGTTCCCTTCATTTTGAATCCGATACCGGTAAATTCATCTATATATGAATTTCAGCGATGGCACCAGTTTGCGGAATCCCACAGCCTTTCAACTTTTTATGCATGTGCACCAGTCCAGATTCACAAAGTTATAATGGTGGTTAGCTTTGAAATATTTGAATGAAAATATCAAATAATGATAATCGAAGAAAGAACTCTTGCTTAAATAAGAGCTAAACAAAAATACATAAAAATGCGTGGTAAATTGAGAAATAGGCCACATCACGTAGCTATGGCAAATATCAAAATAGAAAAAACCGAATTGATGTAACACTTTTTACTATTGACCCAATATCTTAACGCACTGAATTATTGACAAAATATCGCTTCATTTAGGGACACTTTCCCTTTTTGGCAGAATACCACACTGTTTAAAGACTCTATATTTGTTGGATATCCCTTCGTTTAGGAACACTTTCCATTTTTGACAGTATATCACACTGTTTGAGGATATTTTCTATAATTGGGGTGAAGTATTCCTCCGTAAAGGAGCACTTTCCATTTTTGCAGAATATCACACTGTTTAGGAGACTTTATATATTTGGCGAAATATTCCTACGTTTAGGAACACTTTTCATTTTTGGCAGAATATCACACTGTTTGAAGATATTTTCTATACTTGGTGGAACATTCCTTCCTTTAGGAACACCTTTTATTTTTGGCAGAATGTCACACTTTTTGAGGACACTTTCTATATTTGACAGAATATCCTTCCTTTTAGGAACGCATTCCATTTTTGGTAGAATAATACACTGTTTGAGGACCCTTTGTATATTTGGGGGAATATAGCTTCGTTTAGGAACACTTTCCACTTTTGGCAGAATATCACACTTTTTAAGGACACTTTCTATATTTGGCGGAATATCCTTCCGTTTAGAAACACTTTCTATATTTGGCGGAATATCCTTCCGTTTAGGAACACTTTCTATTTTTGGAACAATATCACATAGTTTGAGGACAATTTCTATATTTGGTGGAGTATCCTTTCGTTTAGGAACACTTTCCATTTTTGGCGGAATATCCCTTAGTTTAGGAACACTTCCCATTTTTGGTAGAATATCACACTTTTTCAGGATACTTTCCATATTTGGAAGAATAATCCTTCGTTTAGGAATACTTTCCATTTTTGGCAGATTATTACTCTGTTTGAAGACACTTTCTATATTTGGCGGATTATCGCATCTTTTGGCTACGTATTTCTGGTTTGACGAATATAGTTGATGGGATTTTATACTGATATTATTTTTTTATAAGTTGACTCTAAATGCATGTACTTAAAGAAACAATTCACATTCCTCTCAAAATTATCAATACACTAAGATAACAGAGGGAAGAAAAATAGTTATTTTTTAAACGATGATTCATACACAATTATAGTTCATAATTGACCATTAACAAACTAAAGAAAGACAGATTGCCAGTAGCTACATTATTCATAATTTTCATAAACATAGAGTTTAAATTACAATGCGGCATTTAGGAAACAACAGAAAATCCTGCAAGTAAAAGTACTTAATAAAATAATCTAATTTATCTACCTAATTTCTATAGTCTTTAATATATTTGATAATATTTCACATTCAATTCATAATTTCATTAGCAGATTCATAGCTAAGAATAGTCATCACAGGAACATGACACAGAAACAGCATAAAACTGTTATTTTCATGTAATAAAGTATAAATTAATAAAATCATAAAAATAGAAAAATATTCATAGTCAATATCTTGAATCTCACCAGAATCCAAAATCAACTAATTGTAACCATGATAATAGTAATCTAAATTTTTGCAATCGTAATATTCAATTAATCCATTCACAAATAGTCGCAAAGTAACCAAATGAATGTATGGAATAAATATACGAAAAATATGATTGTTTATCAACGTCACACTTCATGCTTTGAAGCAACACAAAAACTTTTCGCGGAGGACTTCATAATTCTGAACCTCGGACAAGTGACGAGAACAATATTTTTTTAGCTCCTCCTTCTCCCTCCTTCCACACAATACCAACAGAAGGACTTTTAGCCCCGACAGATTTAACGGGTATGAGCCTCGTTACGCGGTGGACCTTAGCTGCATCAGGACTGGAACTCATGACTAGACGGAAATAGTGCAGGCCGGGAGCTGGTGATCATAAACTTTAGGCTACCACGGTCGCACTAAAAATATGAAACATTAGTAAATAAAAGGTTAATAACAAATTGAAACAAGGAGCCGAATTTGAAAAGGCAACCGAAATAATAAGAGCCAAATCAAGCACAAAAAGCTATTTCGGATTGAAGTTCTAATTAAGGATCCTAAAAATAAAGAGTTAAAATAATTTGATGGTATCAGCTTTTCCATATAGAGGTATCTAAAAGTACTTTTCTTCATTTCTTAACTTTCTTTTACTTAATCTCAATAATATATTTTAGAACTCCTCTCAAATTCAACTCCCAAACAACGCCTCACGTTTCTCTGTAGTTATCACCATTTAATTACACGAAACCGACAGGCTGGTTTCCCAACCCGAGACTCAGGCTTATAAAAGCTGATGTAATCTTTCCCGTGCTCATTTTTTTTCTCTCCTCTTGCTTGCGCTCTGCTTCAAATGTCGCTGCTCTGCTCTCTTATGTTTGCCAGTGTAAAATACTGTGTACAGAAATAAAGTTTGTTACAAAAGGACTGGATTCTTCCTAAAAAGCCACCACACTAGAATAAGTATTTTTTGTCTTATATATATATATATATATATATATATATATATATATATATATGTATGTATGTGTGTGTGTGTGTGTGACAAAAAATAATTTCATATCCCAAAGAAAGGTTCGAAAATAACATTTTATGTAATTTAAATAACTTTTCAATGAATTTTTACATATGTTGATGTTTTATAATTTTTGAATGCTTTCACCCCCTTTTCATTTCTTTATAATAATTCTTTGAAATATTTAAATATTTTTAGAAAATTAAATACATAAATTAAAAATCTTTTGACTAATATTGCAGTGACTTTTTCTAGAATTAATAAATCATTAAAATTAACATATAATATATAATCGCAGTAAAAAGATATGGGAACAGTACAAACAGCATTAAAAAAGCACAAGACTTTAATGTCACAATTTGAAGGAAAATTTACCTTTTTATATTGTATTTATGCTACAAAACAAGTAATAGCACCATTTATCAGAGCAGTGATAATAAAGATATAACAAAATAGAGCAAATTGAAACAAAATAATACTTTATCTTCAGTAACTGATGAAATATTACACAAATGTTGAAGAATCTAGAGTTTGGTCAACTGAAGAAAAATACCTTTTTTGTGAAGGCACATCTAAAATATGTACAGGCTTACGGTACCTACTTGAAACATTCGATTTTTGCTAAATAATTTTAAGTGAAAGTATCTTGTAGCCTATACCTAAAATAAGGAACTATATAACTTGACATATGTTAAAAATTTAAATTAAAAAAGTATTACAAAATGGTTCATAAACATTTTTAAAAACAAACAAACTTCACATTAGGATTTGTTGTTTGAATTTCACTATTAAAGATTTATATTTCGAGTATGATTTGATACAATGATCTAATTCAATTGTGTGTGAATATATATTTTCTTTTGTTTACAGAGAGAGAATGGGAAGTTGAAAACAAAGAGCCAATATCCAACCAAGAACCGTAATTGACGATAAAGCTTTTAAATATATACAAATATGTATATATGTGTGTGTATCATAAGAAACAGCCTTTCTTATTCACTTGAAAAAAAATCAAATAAACCAGATTCTTGAAGAAACCATTATTACATTTATAAGGCAACTAGCTGATACCCACCCGCTTCGCTGGACAGACGATAATATTATATTTCGCAACCTATACGTAAAATATCAAGAAAATTTTCAATTTTTAAACGATAATGATAATCTAAATTTAAAATTTTAAGAAATGTATTGTCTTTAACAATGGTTATCCACCACATTCAAAAATATGAGAAAAATAAAAAAAATTAGTAAAAAGTCACCTCATATATATGTATATATATAGATATATATAACTCATTCCACCGTATACATGTTACACCTAATTTTAAAAAAGATACAATCTTTTGTTAGAATATTGTATATATATATATGTATATATATAGATATATATAACTCATTCCACCGTATACATGTTACACCTAATATTAAAAAAGATACAATCTTTTGTTAGAAGATTCATCATGTGCTTAACTTTCAAATGAAATACCCTCGCAATGACATCGTGTCTATCATAAGGTTTTTGTCCTAAATTTGTAATACTAAAAAGAAAGTCGGGACGTTCAAAATGTCTTACGTATGTCATAGCGTCTTGAGTTCGTTCATGCATATAGCGAGGTTCTCCAGTAAACGAAGATTGTCTTGCATGTGCGCTACTCCGTATGAAGTAACCATTTTACTATTTTTCAAAATCCGGTAAGTTTTGGGGCGAAACTACACTTTCACCAACCATGGGATTCCAACTTATTTATTTCTATCGCTAAATCTGTACGTTTCCGAATTTCGACATGAACAAAATTTCACATAAAGAGCCCCTTCACCAAAATCTTGCCAATTCTCCATCAGCACTTCAATATTAAATTATTTGGTATTTTTAAATTTCGCACACACAAATCTCACCAAATAAACTTAATTGGTGACAATACACAGTTTACATAGAATATATATATATATATATATATATATATATATATATATTCCGTTTGGCGTCGGTCATATCATGTTTGACGATAAAGTCGCCAAAATTTACATAACCGATGGATAAGAGTAGATTAACGGATGAAAATTACATTTTGGATAAGAATTTCATAAAATCCGTTCTTAGTGAGCGTTTACATCGCAAAATGAGTAACTATGCTAAATTCCAAGTCAATCGGTTGTATAGTATTGGAGATCTCGTGATGAGTCAATCAGTGGTATTTCGCTTATATATATATATATATATATATATATATATATGAGTAATTATATATTTAATAAAGAAATTCTTAATTTTATAAATGAATAACAAAGTTTAACAAAAACCATTCAAAGATTTTTTTTTCCATGTTAGGGGAAAAAAACCCAAATAAATTTACTAGTTACAAATATGTCATCTCGAACAATTCCAAAACATTCTTCAAAAACAAACTTTGGAAATAATATTGGATCAAATTTTATTATTATTATTAAATATAGTACCCCTAAAATTGCTTTCAAATTATTTATATACGAGGCTCAAATATTTCATGGATTAACGAAATGGTCAAAAGGAGTCCAGTATGCTCATATATAGCACAGATCATCAAATTTTCCCACCGTAGCCTTTAATTCTGCAAAGATAGACCTAATAAGTAATTTCTTCAAAATCGCTCAAGCACCAGGGAAAAGACTAATAATCGACAATAAAATTTGCCATTGCTTTTGCTTCTACTAAAGCTCCTTCACCAGCAAACGTCCTGTACCAGAGATCGTTCCTGATACAGAAATCGCTCCAAATCCAGCAATTTTTCCAGGCCACTAAAGTTCCAACCATTTTTCCAGTTGATGCATCTGGAGCAATCGATCCAAATCCATCAACCTTTCTCGATCCTGCAAACGCCTTAAGCCCTACTGCACCAACTGATACAGAAATTGCTCCAGATCCACTTGCTCCCCTCCCCTTAATTCAGTAATTACTCCCGATACAGCAATGGCTCCTTATCCGCCTACATTATCCGAGCCAGTAATCTCTTCAGATCCAGAAAGAGCCCGAATCTCCCGCAGTTTCCTATCCATTAATCGCTCTCGATCCAGCAATCGCCTCAGATCCTGCCACCGCTCTCAATCCCGAAATCGCTTCAGATCTTGCAACTGCTCCCGATTCACATGATCCATCTGATCCAATCCTTCTGATTCATCAGTCACACCAGATATATTCCTAGATCACTCGATATAGCTATTGTTCAAGACCCACTTGAACCAATAATCATTCCCAATCCCTCTATTTCTCCTGTTCCACTTGCATTACTCTACCCAGAAATCTTCCAAATCCTGCAGCCGCTCCTGATCCAGCTATTGCAGTCTATTTTTCTTCAGCACCTGAACCTCCTGCACAACCTGATTCATCTCTTGCACCACTGGATCCAAAAATCGCTCCCCATACTTCTCCAGCCATGGTCCATATCCTTCCGGAAAGCTTGTAAAATGTAATAAATTCTAAGCCATCATTCTTATGTTGTAGTGATTTTTAACTTGTGTTAACAATTCGAATAAATTGATGACATTTGTTGTATTTGTTTTATTAAATTAACAAGCCGGTCTACACGTTTTTAGCTCGGGTGAATTGAAAAACGGAACTATCCAGATGAAAGGATAAAAATTTTTTTTTTAAATGAGAACTAGCTTTTAAATATAATTTGAAGCGAAGAGCAAATTAGCCTCATGGGAAAGAATGATTTAGTTAATGCCAAATAGAAGTGAAATAAATTTAAATTCAATGAGGACGAAGCTTGAAGTTTATATATTAGATTTTTTTTCAAGCTTTCATAATTTTAAATATTTAATTTATAAAATAACAATTACGTTTTTTAAATAAAGCTGCAAATAATTATTAAATGTTTCACAAAGCCTAAATAAATTAAAATTCGATAATACTGAATATGTTACATTTAATTTCTTCAAACGGATTTAATTTTAAAAGTTAACAGTCCAATTACCAAGTATAAAATATTGTAATGAGTAATAATATTTTAACAAAAATATTTTACATGTGTCTACATAAAAATAGAAATGTTTTTATTGAAACAAAAAACTTAAGAAAAACTAGTTAGGTAATTAATATATGATTTATTTCATTACATATAAAAAAGTTGACGATCATTCGCCAAAAAGTGGAACATTACAGTAGACTCATCGACCTCTGCATGGCTACTCTAAAAATCGCTATTTTAGGAATTTTTAAAATCGTGCCAAGTGTTGGTGCCAAACTGAATTTAATTAGTGATATCACATAGGTTAAATACACCGTTGGCCATTAAAATAATAACACCAGGAAGGAATGATCTGACGAACGTCAAAATCCCATGAAAGGAAGAAGAGGTTATGATATGCAAGTGATTACTATTTCAGCGTATTTAGACAACACAGGAGAGAAAAACGACACCTGAAGTATGGCATAAAAGAAAAATTGGGAAGTAGATTTCTCATTCGGAAAGCGCTTTGTAAGTTCGGAATTTGTTCAGAATATCGTGTTTTGTCTTGAATAAGAAAAAGAAATTCATACCAGCAAGTATCGGAATTCGTAAGAGGCAGGATCGTTGCCTATCGAAAGTGTGGATTATCTTTCCGTGATATAGCTCGTCTCACTGGTTGAAATCCAACCCCTATCATGCGAATACGGAATCAGTTGGTAGCTGAGGGATATACAGAAAGGCATGCAGGATCTCCACGCCCTTCCACGACTAACGCCCAAGAAATCGGACATAATATGAGGTCATGTCTGCAAAACCATACAACCACATCACCGACCATTAATCAGGAAATGGGTATGTAGCATGTATAAGGGCCCCCCAGTATCCACTCATACTGTGCGACGACGTTTGCATCAGCGTGGATTGTCAAAGCGGCGACCATTACTTCGGGTTCCCTTGACAATGCAACATAGAGACAGAGACCGCGATTCTGGTGCTTTCTTAACGACAAAGCTGGATTCAGGATTGGCACAATGTGACGAGTCCCGGTTCCGCGTGCAGTATTCTAATGACCATACATGTATCTGAAGGCTCCGAGGAGACCACTCGTTACTTGCTAGCATTAGATATCGGCATAGGGCCCTGCACTTGGAGTAATGATTTA
The DNA here is from genome assembly GCA_019974015.1 of Nephila pilipes. NCBI lineage: Eukaryota > Metazoa > Arthropoda > Arachnida > Araneae > Nephilidae > Nephila > Nephila pilipes. The sequence continues at coordinate 734,719 of BMAW01069000.1, read as the reverse complement.
GACAGCCATTGGGTACTCGCCACGCATATCCCTAGTTCGAATCAGCGGTAATTTGAACTCAGATCGGTACATTTCTGACATCTTGTGATTCTGTCCTATCTTTGAGGTATGCCAAACGCCATCTTCCAACAAGACCAACCTTCTTCGATGCACAGGCTATTGATAGTTGCCCTGACCTACACGGTCTGTAGATCTGCCTCCCATTGAAAACATCTGGCCATAAGTTGCTGAGAGACTGGCCCACAACCCCTCACTAGCTTTTGTAGATTGATGAAGCAGGGAAAAAACTTGAAACAGCATGGAATGAGTTGCACATTTCAGTCATTCAAGCCCAGTTCGACTCCGTACCTAACTGGTTAAGGGCCATTTTAGCTGCCAGAAGCGGAAGCTGTTTCTACTAATTTCGCACTCCTGTAAAATAATTGCTTACAAATTTAACCATTTTGTCTTCATGCCATACACTTTATGCATAATAAATATCTTTTTTGTACTTGATTTCCTTCATGGTGTTGCCATTTTAATGGCCAGTAGTGTAAATAGTAAATAGAAATTCAACTCGCAGCAGATAATTGAAGTAGAAAGTATGATAAATTCCGACAATACCCAAATAAACCAGCTTAGAACTGAAAATATGAGTATTTCAAGCAATATAATTCACTAATATTGTCAAATCAAAAATTTAAATTATAATTGAGAGAGAAAATATGATTATCTGAGGCAATATAATTCACTAAAAAGGACAACATATATCAATTACAACATAAAGGAAAAGCTAAGCTAAGCAGGAATCAACACTTTGAGCAAATTTGACCAATAAAAATAACAATAAAGTTAGTAAAAATGTCAACAGGTAGTCTAAAACACAAAAATAAATAAAGAGTCATAATTTTAAAAGTTTTCATGAAGTTGTAATTCTATGCAGGTACTTGCTTTCGTTTCAACATAGAAAATAGTTGGCAAATTAAAAAACAACTTTTTCAAAGAATTTTTTCATGCTTTATCAAATAATGTTCTTTTGAGATGTGGATTCTTTTGAAAAACAATCGTAATTCATTGACAAATAACTAAAGGAATTGCTATAATTCTTTTAGAAAGAATAAATTATTAAAAAAACTCTAAATCAAATAATTTGTCGGGAGAAGATAAACTATGACGTCATATATGATGTAAATGAAATTTAAATAACATTTCATAAAATCTAAGTTGAATTTAACATTTCATGAAATCTAAGGGTTTCGTGGTGCACACTAACCACTAGATTCTTTATACCATATTTCATGCTCATGTATTTCTTAATCTTCCCACTAAGCCGTTGATAAAATTAAACCCTTTTCATCCAATCTGATCACATGCAGTGAAGGCTAATTTCCTTAAAACTTAAATTTCGAGAAGTTGAAAGCGAATTTTGGAAAAAAAAAACTGTCTCCATGGAACACACAATTAGTAGTCACAGATTCTTTGTATCCAATTTCATGATCCTGTATCTTCTAATCTTTTCCTTGCGCCACCGACAAAATTTTTTAAATTCTTCCTTTTAGTAATATAGAGTAATGTACGCCCCTAAGCATATCAAAAAAGTGTTCTTCCTGGATAATTATTTCCTTTAATAAAGATGCACTTTATTCCTCTTGCATCACATGTGTCACCATTATTAGCAATTCATCTTTCCTGGTGAGGTTGTGACATTGGGCTATTCGCGGTTTCTCTTCACTAACCTTAGGGACTTTCAATTGAGATTGATTGCTTTCGCTAAACAACCTTTGCCCAACCAAAAATGAAACGTGATGAAGAATGTAATATGCAAAGCAGTTAGGAATGAAGTGAAGTGGTTAAATTAAGAAGTATATAAACTCCATCTGAAGGAGTAGAGAAGGAGAGGAGAAGGAGGAACAGAGAGGCGTTGCAACGAGAGGAGGTGGAATCTAAAGGTTATAGTATTGGAAAGCTGACTTAAGGATTAGAGTTGAGGTCCGAGTGTTTTACACTCGGATTAGAATTGTTCTAGTGTTTTCAACAGTTGTTCCAGATTAAGACTTGCAGTTGGTAAGAAGCTGTTAGATTATTATTGGTGGGTTGAATTAAGGTGTTAATAAACTTGACCAGGAGAGTTATATTATTATTGTCTTAGCGGTTATATATTAATAAATGTTGAAAGTTGTTTTGGTGGTTCTGTAATTATTGGTGTCATATTGTTTAATATTAGATATTAGTGATGGCACAAGATAACATTCGAGGTAATCGGATGTTACAAGGTAACCTATCTATTGGATTGATATAACATCGATGTGTGTGGAAATCTTTAACTGTGCTCTTTGGAAAATAATTACAGATCTTATGAATTTCGTCGAACTTTTAGGATGCCGCTTTCCAATTTTTTTCTTTAATTTTGATACTCTTCCATTTAATATAGTTTTAATTTTTCTGGGGCTAATGATTGTACGTAATCCAAAATTATGGGAAATATATTTCTTAATGTTCTTCTTCTTTAGGATAAACACATTTCGGAAAATGTCCCCGCTTCTTACCGTGATATTTGTAAATCCAAATTGAAATATCTCTGTGATTATAACCCATTCTGCATTTTCTGCTCTAGTTTTTCGGGCACCTGATTCATATATCATGTTGTACTTTAGCTCTAATTCCTGTTGTATCTGCTTTTCCGTCTTTTGTTGTAACTTATAACCTAACTTTTTTGTAACCTCAGCTCTAATTCCACCTCATTTGTGGTTCTAAGTCTTTCTTTTTCTCCTATAAATTTCGTCGCTTTTTTTTTCTTGATAACACCTTTGTTCTCTTGTTTCTAATCAAAGTTGCATATCTTCATTTACTTATACACTCTTTAATACAATTCTAGATGCATTCACGATTACTCCTGTTCATATACTTTTGCAATACCTCCATGTGCAGTCAACATTCTATTTTTTGCTCTGTTTTTCATTGTGTTTGTAACCTTTTTTACTGCATTACATCTCATCTCAGTTTTTTTCAATATACTTTAGTCTATTTCTTCGCCTTTTTGTTGCTTCAAATCATGTCTCAGTTTTAATTGCATTCATTTCAAAATTAGATGAATGAAGACGACTTGCAGCTAGTTTCAAGCAGTGTTATACAGGAAAAGGATGTAGTTTATAAAAGTTATTCTTCAATGCTGTGTAAATACATATCATTTATTGAAAACAAAAGAAACTACAAGATTCTACGGCTTAGAAAATCGTGCATTTAAAGATTTTACCATTCCCCCTTTGTTTGTACCTTTAATTTCACTTTAGAAAAATTGCAGACTCAGATTTCTGAACTCTTCTGACAAGTTTCGAAATTTAATCGACAACCTCGCCAAACATATCGCCATAGGTCAAGATCTCGTTCAAAAGAACAAGGAAGATGCGATTTTTCGAATAGCATTGCGATTTGTTATTATCATAAATTTGGCGAAAATTCTTTCAAACGCTTAAAACGTTGCAAGATGACATTAAAAATTCAACCAGAAGATTCGGAGACTTTAAACTAATTCTCCTGCTCTCTAAGGCGACCGAGAATCATGAAAAGGAGCTAAATTGCCTATTTATTTCTGATAAAGAATCAGCAACATTATTTCTCATAGTAATATATGAGTAGAGTTGTTATCCGGGATGATATTTCTGTTATCCCTCCTACTCATGCAGAAAAAAAAGAAAGTCCGACAAACTTGAACTCTTTGTAGAAAACGGTACGAAAATAAAAACTTACAGTCAGAAATTATTGCATCTAAATATCGGTTTGCGGAGGACTTTGAACTGGATATTTGTAATTGCTGATGTGAATAGACCAATAATAGGAATTGATTTTTAAAGCCATTTCAACTTGCTTATGGATTTTAAAAATCATTGTCTTATTGATGGGAAAACATCACTGACTATAAAGTGCTTACCTCATGTTGATATAAAATCACAAATTTCAAACTTTAAACCAAATTGGTACAAAGCCCTTCTCTTTGGTTTTCCAAACCTTTACTACCAAATATTGTCAATACAAAGATAAAAGATCATAATGCAGAGCATTTTATTAAAACTAAAGGCCCCTGCCTTTGCTAAAACACGTAAACTCTCAATTGAGAAAATGAAAGCAGCCAAGAAAGAATTTGAATTTATTTTGCAAAAAGGACTCTGCAGACCATCAAAAAGTGCTTGGGCTAGTCCTTTATATCTTGTTTTACTTCAACAAGAAGTAAAGGTGACTGGAGGCCATGTGGGGACTACAGAGCTTTAAATAATATGACAATTCCAGACAGACATCCAATACCTCATATATTACATGATTGCACTCATATATTACATGATGCTAAAATATTTTCATCCATAGATTTAATCAGAGCCTAACAACAGGTCCCGGTTCATGAAGCAGATATTCCAAAAACTGCAAGAACAACACCATTTGGACTTTTTGAATTTTATTACAAGACATTTGGCTTACGAAATGCAGCTCAAACTTTTCAGAGATTCATGAACACAGTACTCTCTGGCTTAGAATATTTTATTTTGTTACTTGCATGACATTCTTATTGCCTCGTCAGATGAGGTTGCATATGGATTTTGCATCAACCCTTCTAAATGTGTATTTGGTGTCTCTAAAATAAGTTTCTTGGGTTACGAAATTACTTCTAATGGACTGAAACCAGTTCCAAAGAAGGTCGAAGCAATTAAAAATTTCCCTGAGCCAAAATCTGCTAGCAGCTTGCGTGGCATCTTGAGAATGGTTAATTTCTACCACCGATTCATTCCGAATTGTGCCAAAATTCAGTAGCTACTTACATAAATGCTAGGAGATCACAAAGAGAACAGTACCAAACCAATTTTTTTTGGACAGAAGAATCTAAAGCATCATTCACAATTCTTAAAGATGCTTTATGCAAAATTACATTTTTAGTACATCCTATTCCTGATACAAACTTATCATTAGTAACAGATGCAGCAGATGCAGCTGTACTTCAACAAGAAGTAAATGGACTTAAGCAACCACTTAATTTTTTTTTCTCGATCATTAACATCATCCCAAAGAAAATATATGCATATCACAGAGAACTTCCATATAAATAGTGCATATGAAAGAGAACTTCTAGCCATTTATTTAGCAGTCAAGTATTTTAAATACATTTTAGAAGGACGCCATTTTATGATTTTCACAGATGACAAACCACTAACTTTTGCTTTCCAGCAAGATTTAGCAGAAGGCAGATCCCCGACAGTTTTGTTACCTAAATTTCATTGCATAGTACACAACAAATATTCCATTTATTTCTGGTAGAGATATTACTTTTATTATGTATTATATTTTATGTTATAACAACTTTCTGTATAGATTTTTATAAAAAGGTTTTAATTCGTGGCATCTGCTGCAGACTAACAATTCCATTCAATACCTAGTGTAATTAAAAATATAAAAAAATAGTATTTAGAATTATATTGTGATTTTCAGTTCATATTCTATTTGTTATTTACTGTATTTTAAAAAAAAAGGTGCTTTTGAATTTTTGTTACGTCAATTATTTTGGAAGAAAGTTATATACCTGTATGTATTTATGTAAGAGATATTCTTCTTATTATTTATGTATGTTTATTATTGATTTTTTATGTAATTTGAGGAATTTAAGCTTAGCATATGAAATGGTGTTGTTATAAGAGAACTATACTATAAAAAAATTAAGTTGCTAAGCAAATCAATTTCCTGAAATAGGAAGAAATAATAATTTAAATCTTAAGAAACTTTAATCTAAAAAATTTATTAAAGTTTATTTCGGAGGGGGGAGAGGTTGTGACATATTCAATTTTTAAAAACAAACGATTTGATCTTAATGTGATACTTTTTTTAAGATATTATCTGTTCCACTTTTAAAGGCAGACGATTTAATCTAATGTGATCTATTCTACTTTTAAAAGCAGACGATTTAAAGTTAATGTGATACCTTTTTCAATATTTTTATTAAGATATATTTTTTGGCAACACCAGATCATAGTTTTGACTTTAGATAATTTACTGGCAACGGATATGAAATTGAGTATCGAGTTTGGTTCCAAGAGGTAAAGACGAACGTTGAAAAAGTGGTGCTTGTGTAAAATTGTGTCTTGAATTTATGTTTGAAAAGATGTGCGCAAATAAATGTGATGTCCTGAAAACAAGTCATTTTTATTAATAGTCTTCAATACAGTACACTATAGTATCAGTAACAGTTTCCAAAAGGTCCGAAACCACTCATCTGAAACTTCTTGAGAATATTATTATTGCAGATTGGCGATTGATTGATTTTTTACGTCACACTTTTGGCAACGGGTCTCGTAATTTTGAATCGTTTTTTATTGACGATGACGTTATTTGAGGTGGTACATCCACCTCTAAGCTTTTACATCACGCCCTTAGCGAACTTGATATCTCATGATAATGATCTCGAGTAAAAATTATTTTACTCATTAAAAGAAGTTTTATTTTTGAAATAATTTTGAGCTACATATAAACTCAGAGGTTGTTAGAACTATATTATTTTTCTAATTTGAGTTTTTAAAATTGTTGTCTTACTTATATTACATTATTTTATGAGTTTTTAATTACATGTTTTATTTACAATTTGTAATTTTGATATACGAGCAGGTGCGTTGTTTAACTAAGTCATTTGTGAGTAATTAAATAACAAGGCAAAATTAAATTTATTAATTTTTTTTATAATGAATTAAAATGCAAATGAATAGTGAATAACTGAATATAATTATTGCATGCACAAAAACTGAACATCTCACAATTAAGTTTTCCAATTGTGTCTCCGTATCTGCAGTTCTTAAATTGGAAGAAGTCTGTATTCTCGAAAACGGATTCTCAACTCAAAATTCTTATTTGTTCAAATAAGATGGAAAAAGAAAAAAGGATATTTATGTTCTGCATTAACAAAAAAAAAAGAAGAAAAAACTTTCATTGTTACATTGGTTGTTAACATAACTATAATGTGACATTATCATTTGTTCCATTGTCATTAAAAAAAGTTAAGTTTATGTTTTTATAATTGTTCACATTATTTATCTGTGTAATGCATCATTTATTTGATTATCATTAAGAAAAGTTTCCATGCGGGCGTTTGGAACAACGAAAGATTTGAAAATACTGCTCGTCTTTCAAAAACCTTTTTTCGTAAAATTACTAATTTTCATCGGCTTGTTAGGAACAAAGTATTGCTTCAAGATCAATAAACTGAGCCGATTCTAAAGTTTATTGAACAGTAATCTCAGCATTTTTACTCTAGATTGCCTCAAACTCCTAAAAAGTTGTTATGAAGTCTTCTACCTTTTGAGCCCAGCATTCTAAGTTCTGCTAAAAGACGCTGCGCTAGACCTAAACTACCGGCATTTTCAAGTTCTCAAACGACTGCGTACTTCCTAAGCAATTCTTCAAGTATCACAAACCCGCACAGGATAGGGATCAATATCACGAACTGCTTGCATTTTAGCATGCGTTTTAAATATCTAGTTCTTTTTTTTATTTCGCCCGACTTCACACATATTAAATATTACCCCTTAACCATTGCTACAATGTGCACGTGTTAACTACTGCAGTAACTCATTTTAACTTTTAATTACTATATTTTTAAATCTTTACTTCTGCAGACATCCACTCCTCCAAAATTCATGAAATAATGGATAAAACACGTTTTTACATGATGACGAACTCAATATTTCTTATCTGTTTTTCTCAATCCTTCTGGATAAAATTCTCTCATTTTACTCAAAGGATTTTCACATCACGTAGTTGTTTTTGCGGTTGTCAATTTCGTATAGCTCTCGTTTAGCTGATACACCCATGTATCCCGCCCTTTAATTACTGCCTTCGGTCGCGCTGATGAATTCTTGTGAGGCGCAATCGATTCCTCCAACTGCTTTATTTTTAATCTCCAACTTTCCTAACAAGTTGGCAATATCCCGGGTTTTGAATGCTTTGATCCTTTTATGTTGATTATTCTTTAAGTTTAATTATAGAAACATACTTTAATTATTGACTTTAACGACATGCATTAAAATAAGAGGGCACATAAATTTTAACATAAATAAGAATTTCGTAATTTAGCTCGCTTCCCTTGCCGTTATGAAATTATATTCATATTATTTTAATTTATTTAACATTATTTAGCTGTTTTTTAAGTAATATTTTGAGATTTAAAATATTTTGAGAAATTCGTCTTCCGTTTTCGAAAATCTAATCAGGTGGCAAATGTATATGTAAAAAGTCGTCCGTGGATAAGAAAATTTAATTGTATTTATTATTATTTGTATAGTAGCTTTCAAAACATGTATGTGGCAATGAGACTGTAAACTACTTTTTTTACAATTTTATAATCAACTAATTGGAGTACCCATTCTTCTCATGGACGGATATTCAAAATAAAGCTTAACAAGAGTTCTATATAGGTATTTTTGAATATTTTTTAATGAGAAATAAACAGATAAATAAATATAATGATCTCAAAAGAATGTGAGACAATTAATGAAGAGTTACAAACATGACATTGGCGTAATAGGCGACGAAGCCGTGCTTAGAGGAGCGGACATCTTAAGTGAGAGAGAAGGAAGAGAAATGAAAAAAATTGCCCATTGTTTGTTCAGTGTAAAAAGTTGTAAAAAATCCACTAATCAATCCCCCCCCCCCTTTTTTCTACTTCATTTTTTTTTAAATAGCTGAAGGTTCTAAATGCTCATTCCGCATACCGAATAAAAACTATATAATTTCGATAGATAGATTTCTGGAGGAAAAAACAAACAAAATTTTTTTTTAAAAAATTTAGTAATAAAAATTATATTTTTTAGTGCTATTTCCAATAATTCTCCCAAAATCGGCTAATGAATTAACATCCATAAAATTAATTAAATCTTTTTTTTAAAAAAAACTGGTTTACTGAGGTGGTGCAAATATTGCAATCTTGTGACGTTTCACTCGAGAGCTAGGCCGCAAAGTATACAAAAATGTCCTTTCAATATTACAAATTAAAAAAAAATAAAATAAAATAAGCATACAAGAAAACCACTAAAAATTTTTATTTAAAGGAAATAAACTCAAAAATAAAGGTTTTGAAATTAAATCGAAATTACCGAAAAAATAGAAGTGAATCAGAAAAAGTGAATTGAATCTCGGTGTAGAAGTTAGAGCGCGGATATCTTAATTACTATACTCCACTCGGTGTTCTGCTGCAGAACAGAAAAGCGTGCAATACGCAAGATTTATATTTTGAAAGTGTAATTTTGGGATTTGAGAAATCAATAGAGATGTTTTGAATTAGAGGATTATCAATATCACGAATGCTGTTGAAAACAGTTTGGAGCGGCTTTTTTTAAACAAAATATTCTCTAACAGTAAGATTTTTAATTAGATATCAATATTAAATGGCTCATTCGAAACAGAATCATTAATTTACAACAAAGAACAAATAAATGTATATAAATGACAATCTACAAAAAAACTACATTCGACTACTACTTACAACAAATGAATAGATGTAACATTCTTTTAAATACCACATGAATATAATCCGAAGGCCGTGACGTCTCATGTGACGTTCTATACGGTAAAATCATGAACAGTGAAGTCAAAATCTAGTACTACTACTGCACTTTTAAAAATAAATTTTAATAATTCTTCAGTGGGTTTTAGGAAAATCGCTTCGAGGTGCACTCAAGTAGTACCTATAGATTCATTGCACTTAATTTTATGCCTTTAAATCTTTCTTTTTTTTGCGTAATATCGTGGACACGCACCTAAAATCCTATACTTATCAATATAGATTAGTTCAATTGTAAGCTTCGAATGGAAGATCAAGATATAGTTTATGTTCTGCTCTGCGATCACATTTCATTGTATCATTAGGACTTCGAAAGGAAAATAATTTTGAAGTGCGAGTATTTATTGAAATTACCTATTTATAATAAGATGTATTTAGGGATTTTTATTTGACTTCAGTATTTATTCATACAAATTTCGAATCTTGATTCTGAATTCGAATTTCAAAGGTAGTGCGATTAAACTAATTCCTTTAAAAACTTCAACGATCAGCATTAAGGACGATTTTTAATTAAAGACGCAATATATAGGTAACATTACCACAAGTAGTCAAAAATAAACATTTTAAATAAATGTACATTCTTAGTAATTTTAATTAAAACTTTAATTGTGTGGGAAAATTGTTATTTTATGGAACCTAGAGTTCGTTGCTTCAGATGTAACGATAAAGAAATAATTATGTTAAATAAAAGTATAAAAAAAGCTCTAAAATACACCTTTATGCAAGCTGGTAAAGAAATTTTTTTATAATTTTATACAGATCCTGAAAAATTAAAAATTTAATATTATAAAAGTAATTGTGAAAGTATACGGATCTACTTTCGAAAATTAATATTATTAATAATTTGATATATTTACACTGACGAGGGAATTGCAGATTTTCTATCCGAACTATTCCTTAATATTTTGCTGAGTCAAAAGAAAATTTCCCCTTTTACTACAAGATAAGGAAATGCACACCTTAGGAACGAGAAATGTACAACACACCCATGAGGAAAGGAAACAGGAAAATTAACATCGACAGAGTGATTACCTGTTCTACGAAAACGGATGGGCATAATGTACGTATCATCTGAAGGGAACACCCACATCATCTAGGTGTAACTAATTGGCGACCTTGCATTATTTTATCTTAGACTTATTCGAGTATGAACTTACTGTGCGACTCGAACACGTTAAAAAAATGGCGATGTTGTTGTTTATATTTGTCGTCGTCTGCAGCTGTGGATTTGCAACTTCTGGAACTATAGAACGTGAGTTTGCATCATTATTTTTTTTTTCCCTTTCTGATAAAACTTGAATTCCAGATAAATTTTTTATTTCAGGTTTTGTATCCAGGGAAAATTTAGAATATGTGAATTCTCGAATACTTCTTCTTTAATTTCTGTTGCAAAAGCCATAACAAATATTTTTTAAGACACTTTAAATTTTCAATTTCTCTTGTCAGACTTCGAACTTCGATTTCCTATGATTTTCTCGAAATGCGAAAGAATTGAATCTAGTCGAAATTTACAAATCATTTTAAATTATTAAAACTAATATTTAATCATTTGAAAAACAAAAATAAAATACTGAGAATTCTAACGGAAGAAATGTGAAAAAAAATTATAGCAAAATTAATTATTGTATTCGGATTTGGTTCAAATATTTTGTTTTAAATTATTTTGCATCTAAAAAAGAATATCTCAAATTGTGTCCTTCAGCGAATTTTTTTTTTAATTTTAAAATCATATATAAAATTATTGCTGTCAATATTAATAAAATACTTTTGAGAAACCTATTTGATTCTCAATACATTAAAAACTGAAATTAAGTATTGCAACTGCTCTCTAAAAATCTTTGAATTTGATTCGAATGTAAATTTTTCCTCAAAAATACACAGTTTCTTCAAATAATTTTTATTCTCAAACTTATTTAAAATTACTTGGGGATTTTAGTTAGAATGTCACAGAATCTGTTTTGAGAAAGAAGGGATTAGTAACCCAAAGCGAAATTTCTTTTATCCAAAAACTGTTCTGCATGAGACTGTGATCAAGGTTCTGGAACAAAAAGACCAATGTCTTGAGTGGTGTTTAAATGTATTAAATATATTATTGATACAGAAATAAATTTAATATTTTAATTGATGTTTATAAATATTTCTAATATATTAAACTGAAATTTAAACATGTTAATATATTATTGATATTAAAATAATTTAATATTTTAATTTATATTTAAATACATTACAAATAACAAATTGATGTTTAATACATACACAAATTGTCAAATTGATATTTAATGTAGACATAAATTGTGAAATTTATATTTAATATATAAGCATAAATAGCAAAATTAATAAATAAATATATTAAAGTCATTAGATTTTTGAATAAATTTGTAAAAAATTCTGCGAAAAAATGCTTGGCATTCAATCAAGTTAAATTTTTTATATTAAAAATTTGTATTTTTTCCCCATTGAAAGAGAGAGAAATAAAATTTAAAAAAAAAAAAAAAAAAACAAAAAAAAAAAAAAAAAAGTTCTTCGATACGTTTTCATTGTAACGAACCATTATTTAGAAATAAAATATAATTTTGTTATTAAGCTGTGTAAAAATTGAATAAAAATCGATATTTTGTCTTAGAATTTTATTTGTTTGATAAGATGTATTACAATGTTTTTCTAATTGACACTTTTCAGGAAAAGAAATAGCATTTGAAAAATGATTAAATTTATATACTTTTTTCTGTTGTTATAAAATTCTGTAAACATAACAAAGGAAAAATATCAGAAAACATTTAATTTAAATCAATATTTAAAGAAAATTAAAACATCAAATATAACACAGCTCTAATACCAAGAAATATAATTAGAATTGACAAATTTTAAGTAAATTATATATTTTTTACATGAATTTTTCATTCCTTGCATTATATATACTCATACACACACGCAAACACACACACACACACACATATGTATGTGAGTGCGTGTGTAAAAAATATTAGAGAGAAAAGGGGACAATGCATATTTTTCTGAGAATCTGTTTATATTATCTTGAAAAGAAAGGTATAAAAGATCTTCAATTAAACAATGACAGTTTTTACTTATTTATAATTACAGAAAAATGTTATTTTGTAAAACTTTTTACAAAAAAAAAATTAAATTAAAAATATTTTTGGCTCAAATAATGTTTTGTTATGAACTGAAATGAAGTAACCTTAATTTTTTAAAAAGAACTTAATATTTTTTTTTACGAGAAGTTTACTTCTTTTAAAAATAAAAAATGACTTTTATCTTCATTTAAAATAGACGAAAAAAATCATTTTAATATTTAATTTATTTATAAGCCATGAACATTAAAAACTTTATATAATTTAAAAATTTCTCAATTTGAAAAGTCTTCACTATCCATTTCTAACAACAGAAATTTTCTTTTTTAAATTTGATACTATTAAAATACCTGTAAAACAATATGCATGCATATACCTGTTAAAAGGAAATAAATTTTGAAATTATTCAACTGATTTTCAGAATAATTTCTTAAAATAACTTGATATAGATATACTGAAATTTCAAAACACAAAAGTTTTATATAAGTCTATTTTTCGAAATTACTTTGCTCACATCCACTATAGTTAAATTTTTTTAAGAAAAGACAAATTTTTATTTATTCGAAAAATATCTTAATAATAGAATGATTATAGTTTAAAATAATTTGAATGTTCAAAATGTACCAATACTTCATGCAACCTTCAAAGGCAGCTACAGTTGTTACTTTTAATGACTAAAAATGCTTAAAAACCTATAAGATTCAGATACTTCATAACAGTTTAAACATAGTAATGGAGATTTTTTTTTTGGGTGGGTGGGGGGAGAGGTTAGTTCTTGAGTAACCACGTTTTTAATAGTGAATGTGGGATAAATTCAACAATACAGAAATTGAACTCGCTATCTATTGATATATATATATATATATATGTGTGTGTGTGTGTGTGTGCGTGCGTGCGGTGTCAGGTCGTATATTTCTACTTTTTTATGTAAGCTTGTTTGTGAGGATCCTTAAACTATAGGAAATTTACAGAATTTTTCTCTCTGATATGTGTTTCTAGTTTGTCAAAATGCATTGACAGGTCTGGGCTCTGAAATAAGAACAGCCCCTGCTCGATTTACGTTCTATATGACTGATGGCCATCAAAATTTAAGGCCACAAAAATAAATAAAATAATTAGCAGAGAAAAGTTTGTTGTATTTTTGTTTATAGTACAATAAAATATATTTTATGTACTTTATATGATACATATCATGTATATTAATTATGCGTACATAAATCAAGTTTTTCTTTATTTTATGCGCAATTTTTACACTTCGTTTGAATGAAAACAGTGTTGAAGAATATAAATCCGACTTAATGACCAGTTAAGCTACAGTTTCCTAAGAAACCAGTTTTGTTATATGGCAGTGGATGACGTCACTAAAACTTGTCTATGCAAACCAGTGACGAAGTTTTCCCGCATTCAACTCTTTATAGGAAACCATACCATCTGGTTGACATAAACTACATCATTCACCGCAATATTACGGCCATCAAATAACGGCCCCGCTTTCATAGGAAACCACGGCTGCTTTAGTCAAAGAGAATTCGGTCGTTATTCGCGGAGACCCTGAATGTTTTATGCCCGTGTTCTAGGTGCTTGGTCAGGATACATAAGTTCTTATAAACAACAAACATTCCACAAGTCAATAACTATGGTGTACAGCAAGGTTATACACCATAGTATAACCTTGTATTACTAAAAATAGAAACAGGACTACAGTGAATATAGCTACATTTTGCTATTTACAACATTTTGTCCATTATTCAATGCCTCATTGTTCCAAAAATCATATTATGCGATTTAAATCCCTCACAAAAAATCAGCATAAATTTACGACTGTAATGTTAAAAATATTGTAAAATAAAACATATGTAAGTCGACCATCCAAGAGACTGGAATATGTTAACATTTAAAAAGAAGCTTTTTGATACCTATTCATATAACCACCTTTTTTTCTTGTATACCTTCAAAACACAAACGTAACTATAGATAGTAATATAATATCAAATCACAAATATTTCTTTCAAAATCAATACACATGCCTTTTCTCTTATGATTTAGATACTCTTTCTGGAAAAAAGTAGAGGGGAATAAGTTTCTATCTATGTCTTATTTTAAAAAATTTTCCCCCAATAATTAATGGTTAATGCTAAGATGATCAATAGTCCTCCTTTACGGAGAACAGTTCTTCTTTTGTAGGTTTTGTCCTTCCTCGAAAAGTGTCCTACTTTCTGTCCTCCTTTTCGATATTTTAAAACTAATCTATAATCTCTCCATTCAGAGATGTCGCGCCAAACTGTTATGCAAATGTTGAATGCAAAAAACTTTTAGGATATTGAAGAGTTAGATGGCTCGCTCTAACACCTGCTATAGAATGTGGTTCATAATTGTTTGAGCCTCTCCGTTCATATTTTTTTTATGTTTAGACAAATGTCCGAAAATTCCGGAAACTTTTTTCAATAATGAATTGTCGGATATATTAATGTATTTTTTTCATAACCAGGCATCTATTTTCAGCAAAACAATTCAATAGATTGAAGGTGAATATATTTAAACTACAGAAGTTAGTCTCATTTTGAATGATTTTGTCCATCAATATAAATCACGATTTGAAGAAAAATTTATTCCTACAATAATAAAAAGAAAATTTTCAAACTTAGAGGACTCAAATCCGGACATAACTGAAAAGTGCACCAAAGAAGTACAAAATTTTTACCAAACATGTTTCCAATATGTCGAAGAATGGCCTGAAACAACTATCACAGGAAATAACAGTTTTTAATGGGTTTTTCGACTTCATTGAAAGTAAAGCAGATATTGAAAATTGTGTCGAGGTTTTATCGAAAGAAATGTCTCATATTAAAATTGATGACAATTGTCTGTTTGAAGAAGTTAGAAAACTGAATGTACATTTGAATTCTGATAAATTAGAACAATGGGAAAATCAATATGTTGATATTGATAAGAGAAGGGTGGAAATATTTAACCATTTAAAAAATAAACACATTCCATTTGAAAATTTAGTTATTCTTGTTGAATTTATGTTGTTCTGCCCTGAAACTAATGTAGCAGTTGAAAGAGTTTTTTTTTCCATTGGTAATGATTTCTGGACAAGTGAGAAATCAAAATTGAATGTTGATACTCTAGTTGCAGCACTTACCATAAAATTCAATATGAAGGATATTTCTTTCTACAAAATTTCCAATATATTATTAGAAAATGATATATTGACAAAAAATATTCATTCGATGAAAAATACTTGATTAATTACATAAGTAAAAGGGATGTAAGCGCAATTTGTGTATTTCTGTTTGAATTAATAAAATGTTTCTTTTATTCACGCTTTTTTTTTTTTAATATTTTTGTCCTCCTTTTCATTGTGAAAAAAATTGGTAACCTTATATTTCATTTAATACACCAAAAGAGCAAGTTAGTCTTTAAAGCAAGGTATTTTAAATTTATTATCAGATGTATGACATTCTACTCTAATACGATTTTTTAACTAGCAAAATCATAATTTTACGCCATTTAGTTACAGTAATTTTAATTGCACTGATAGTAGCGTGCGCTCTACTGTGTTTTTTTCCTTCAACCAAAACTTTGGAGATTTTTTGGGGGACTGAAAATTTTTCTCCCAATAAATGAAATGCGATTCATATAGAATGGATTAGAGTTACTGAAGTGCAGTGAACATGTTTAATAAATTGCTTACTATTCAGACAATTTCTTCACGTTGACGGATTCTTAACGACTATCAACAAAAGGATGCTAAACCTGATATTAAGTATCCATATTAAAATATGAAGAGAGATCTTATGATAAAATTATACAACAAAAACATAATATTCACACCTTCTAAGCCTGAATGTAAGATTTAATTCATTGTGTCAAGTTATGGAGGCTAAATTAACGCTAAATCAGTATTGTGGTTCATTGTTCAGACGGCGAGCTTACAATTAACAAATGGGGACAAAATAGAGAGATTCGTCTTCTATTGAATGATACATGTTGGAACTATGAAAAAAAGACCAATTTTTTAGGTCTGCTGTAATATATTTTCCTTTTCTTCACACTCTTTACAGATCATCTCATAGTTATCTACGATATTACATATATACGACCATACTTTTCACATACACTTTACTGTTTAAGCACACTGTGCTATTCAAAATGCATCTTGGGGCAATATCAACGATAATTGAATGATCAAAGTCGCCAACTACGTATTCAAATTTCCATTCTGTTATAGACCCATCGTGCGGACAGACGATACTGCATGCTAATTGGAATCATACCTTAAAGTCCTCTCGCTGCATGATGTAGGAGAATGAGGTTTCTCCTCAAGTGTTGTCTTCATTATTTGACTGTGATTCAAAATTGAGAATTCCGTCACCAAGAGCACTCGTATTCCTTTAGCGTGAGACTAATTCAAAATCAATCAATCAAAACATTGAGGAATCAGTCAGTTTAGGGAATTATATTGATTATTTTCCACCACAAACACGAAGATGCGTTTTCATAGTTTATTACATTTGTACTTCGCTGAAAACTTTGTGATCATGCAATTTCCCTTTTTTTTTAATTTCTGAATAAGGTATTCTATTTATCTAAAATAATGTTTATAATGTTTTATGTACACAAAAAAGAAATATTGATATCATTTTTTCAAAATTCACTGTTACTAGATGTCGAATATCATAACTCCCTCGTGTCTTTCAAAATATCCATTTAAATATCATGAAAGAACTATATATTATTTCTTATCATTTATTATTTTTATTTTTAAAATATTATGAATATATTAATTTTTAATGATATTAGATTAAAAATACAAGTCTTCTTAGAACAAAACTCAGTTTTAGGGTCTGCTAATTATAATAATCAGATTAAATATTTACTACAAGAAATTAAAATGGCATCCATATTCGCATAAGTATTTTCGTTCGAGACAAGTTACGAGAAGAATTAGAGCATTTTCATGTTTAATTTGTTAAATTAAAAATTAATGTATTCATTAAAAAATAGATAGCTGCTAATTATTTAAAGAGTGCCATTCTTTTCTGATGAACTAACGGTAGGAAAGGGTTTGAAATAAGAGAATTTATGTTCTCTAATCGTTTCCTCTTATTATTGATCCTTAACATAATACTACATTCCTAACAACGATTACATGATGTTAATAAATTATTAATAAGAGCTCTCATTAATCTTTCACCGTTTGTAGGAATGACTGCAACTCACGCAGGAGCGAGTGAATTCCTCATTTTGAAAGACGACAACAAATTAATTGTTGAATAACAGGACCACATTAAATAAACCGTAGTTTTCGAAAACCACATTAAAAACCTAGGATGAAGTACATTTCAACTAAACATATATATATTTATACAACTTTAGACAAATTTCATCAACTATGAGCTAACTTGAAGAATTAAAATGGATTTGTTCATTCACTGAACTTTTTCTCGTTGCCTATATTTGCCAGACGCAAGATCCACTAAACATTGCCAATACGCCTCATAGTTTTAAACTACGGTCAGATAACGAAATGAACTTTTGAGCTGATATTCCACTCTCCACACCTTGTGAACTTTGAGTCCCGACAGATTTAATGTGCATCGACCCCGCTATGCGATTTGTCTTTAGTGGTTACACAACTGGAGCACTGGGATTGATTTATCACGAGTCAAGACGTGATCGTACAGCTCGGTAACTGAAACCTCTCACTTTCTTTTCGAGTCGACACAAACACAAGCTAATCATAATAAATGCGTTTCGTAAATTTTAAAAACGGTCAAAGGACGAGATCGACACCTAAGCTGGCATCACAATCATCAATCCCCACGCCACTATGGAGTATAAATCATATCGTTGAAGTTTGACATTATATTTCTATTTTTATAATAACATTGTAATGTTAGGGAAATGTCTAAAATAATTTTTGTGATTAATTACGTCGATAAACAAAAAAATAGGCTTTTATTTTTTTCTTAAAGCTATTATTTCAATTGGATACATTTTTGGGGACATAAGAATGGTAATAGTAATTTACAGTTATTTACTTGCTGTATATTTTTACATATTGTACTTAGCATAACACTCTAAGTATATTAATTTAAGTACAATAGTTTCTGTTTTTGCGATATCAGTGTTGTTTGGTATCTTCTCTCTTGCTGAGCCAACAGTAGTCGGAATACATTCATTGCGATTGATAACGAAACCATATTTTCATATTTTGAACAATACTAATGAAGTTTGTAGATTATTATTTATTAAAAAGTTTTCACAAATCCGTGAATGAAACTCATGCGTCTTTTTCTTTTTTTTTGTAAGAACAGTTTAAACTAGTCCATATCTTACATGCTTCTGTGGATGTCTTGACTTGTAAATATGCCTTCTTTTATTTTTGCACCCCGATATTAACGAAATCAAGTCTTGCATAAACACAAATTGCTTGCCGTCCCGATCTAGAGCTTTTACAAATTTTTTTTTCAATTATAGCTTGAAGTGGTGGGAATAATATATCTATTGGGTACTACTAAAAGTTGGTTTATTACGTTTTTATCACTGGGTTATATAGACATCGGAGAAGGCCAGTTTTGTACATGAGAATGTTTATATTTTTCATGAGTGTCCGTTTTATGCATAAACCATGAGTATTTAGTTGAACATTGATGAGTTCTCAGAAGAATAGAAATGATTTTAAAATCAGCACAAATTTCCACTTAAATTTGTTGTATTTCAACACAAGTATCAGCTTCTTAGAGATATTATAACTTTCTATTCCCCCTGAAGAATATCCTACAAGAATGGAGTTATACTTATTTCCAGAAGTACTACACTTGAAAGATAACCTTAGAAAATTAATAAAAAACCTCTATTCCTCTAGTTTGTGACATATCTAAAGAAGGCTCCGAATGTTTAGTGAAAGAAATATTAGCTTTAAGCCTTTCATTCTCTGATTGATTTGACTGCATGTCAGATCAAGCCCCAAGTCCGCTGGTTGAGTATCAGAACTGATAGGATAAGGGAGCAAATAGAATTTATGCTCAGTTTTCTTAAAATCCTCCTTGTGACCTCGTCCTCCAAACCATACAGATGATCTCTAATCTCAGCAGAAAAATTTTCTGTTTTTCTAATAAATGTAAATGATAAATATTGCCTTCTCTGCATGCCTTGTAAATAAATCTAGTTTTGTTTCGAATAATTTAACGCACGGGGTTCAAGGCAGATTTTTCTGACTTTCTTAGCGGGTCAGAAGAAACTCTTAGTTGGCTGCTATTTGTCAATCTCTGCTTTAATAGATGCAGGATTCTTATCATTTTGATAGTTGTGGTACAGATAGAATGTCACAGCGAGGTACTGGACTTATTGAAGATGCTGGGATATTGAGCATGTTTCTACATCTTAAAATTAATTCCTTTTGCTAATGGACAAAAATTGCAATCCTGTAAATGATCTCTAGGCTTTCGCCAGATCATTAGTATGGAGAAACACATTGAAATTCTATTTCTTTTTATCCATTCTCGAAGTCGGATGTGTGGCACTCGTGGCTTATCCCGTTTGTCCACTTCGCATCCTAAGTACTGTTCACGGGCAATTTTAATTAATGAAGTATGTTTCTCCTACGAGTAGTGCTTACAAATTCGACACAAATATAACAAAGATCATCACTAGATTTAAAACACTTAGGAGACATCTTTGTCTATTAAATGCTACAATTGTCAAATATTTATTTGAAATGAAAGATGAAATCCTCAAATTGACTGGCGAATCTAATCTTAGTAGGTTACGCATTATATTACTCACATCCAGGATCATTTGTCTGTAGAAACAGATCTCTTTAAAAGGCAATAAAACAACGTCATGTGGTATATTGAAATACAAATATCTCAGAAATGAGAGCCAACTTTACCTTTTCCTGAATTTAGTTTATTTTAGTTTTCATTAACGTCGCACTAGAAGCAACACGAGGGCTATTGGCGACGAACCTCGTAATTTTGAATCTCGGACAAGTGACGAGGACAACACCTGAGCTGAAATTCCCTTCTCTTAACATCCACACCACACCAACGGTATGATTTTGGGTCCCGACAGATTTAACGGACATCAGCCCCGGCTACACGGCGGGTCTTAAGCGTCCAAGGATCGAACCTGCGACTGAACGAAAACCACCGGCCACGAATCAGAAACCATGACCACTAGGCTACTGCGGCCACACCGTTTCCTGAATGTTTTCTAAATCCGCAAGAAAATAGTTACATAAAATTGCCGAAATTTTATCTTCATTAGTTTTTGTTGATTTATGAATCTCAGTAGAACAGAATTGTTTTTAATTATATTTTTTAAAATTAATATTTAATATTTAGAGCGTATTTAATGAAATTTAAATATAAAAATACAAAAACCAAATAAAATAAATATTAGTAATGTTTCTTAATAAAATGTATCAACTCAAAGGACAGTAATTTTTCGAGTAAATATTGAATGGTCTGCTTCTCCTAACATAGTTAAGGCTTCTCCTTTCTTTTACAGATATATTTTAAAAGCAATTGTTAATAAATCATGTCAATTAAGTTCACTCCCTGCTTAAACGAAAGTCTTCCAACAGTATAAATGTTTGCAATAATCTATTAAAAAGATGAATTGTTTACATACTTTATGAATTGAAGTTCTAGGGAATGTTTTCGGATGGAAAAATACATTATTTTTTATTCTTAAAGTTATTTGCAACTTTCTAACAGTTGAGTAGCATTTTCCTTTAAATAACCAGCATTATTTAAATGAAATTTTTATATTGATTAGAGAGTATTTTTATCTAATTTCATCGTTTATCAACAAATGAAATAATACAATGATAAAATTCCTTTTTAATTTAACACAAAAAAGAAAATGCACTGAATTTACTACTATATCTAAATCATGTTATTAAGATGATTGTTCCTTTTCATTTTCACCCCACAACGTAAGCAACTTAGATTCCTAATGACTCCAGAAATTGAGAATGCACCCTAACTTTTCTCAATAAATGTAATTTTCGAAGCAAATAAATAGATATTAAAAGAGCAATGATATTTTAAGGCATTCGTCAAAAATAAATAAGTTATTTAACAACAGCGATAGAGAAAAAGGAAATGAAAATTGCTGAAAAATCACTTGTAGTATTCTAAGGAATTACGCAGACTTTTTCCTCAAAAAAAAAATAGAAAATATACTCGCAGAAGTTCTGTTTTATTGAAGTGCCAATGTTTTGTCTTATGTTCATTAGCCTTCATAATTCCTTCCAAGCATCGTGGCACAGATTCGATTAATTTAATGGCTGTGTCTGAAAATGTTTTGTGCCATTCTTCTTTAAGAATATGCTCTTAATTATCCTTACTCCGTATTTTGTAAGTATGGGCTACAGAATTTTAATGATATTGAAACCTGGGATCTAGAGAGGAGAATGCACAGTGTACGTACTAACGCCAACCTAGTTATTGTTTGTGGGGAATGACATTAACTCCAAATTAAAAGTGCAATTAAGAGCGCTATATCACACACAACATCTTTATTGAACAACCCTCAGTACAATCACTACAAAATGTGTTATCTTGTAACAATCTGATCTTACTTGGAACAGCGCCATCTATCGGCGTAACATTCTTACCTCATTGGTTATTCACAATACCTTGGAGGTCGTAACACACAGTTGCTATTTACAACTATAAAAACACTACATCTTCCCATTATGTGCTGCGTGTCTCGGAGCATTGTATTCATGGTATATGAAATTTTCATTCAAACGTAGTTAGTGATACTTTTTTCAAATTCTTCTATAGTATATCTAAATAAATTATGGGGCTCATAATACTGTTAAAAAAACTTTCTAACTCCGTTGTGGCCATACAAAATCTAACTATAACGGAGCCACCGTAAGTGTTTTTGAGTGAGAAACTATTTGGCTCTTTCTCCAAGCAATTTGAAGTCTAATATTACCAAATATATTAATATCAAACCTACTTTTTGTAAATAAATGGGAAAATAAATACAAAGAAAGAACTGAACTGTAACATTATAAATTCTAAATCTGGTATATGATAGATTTACAAGTTTAATATCAACTTACAGGCCCAACATTAAGTTTCAGAAAAATGTTACATAAGAAATATGGAACCACCATTAAATATTCCAAAAATCAAAACAATAGAAGCCAATATATATATATATATATATATATTATATATAAAGAAAAATTCATACATTAAACAAAGCAAAAAAAAGGAAAGAACTATCCACAGTTAAAACAATCAGATTAAAAACGATTCAAAACATACATAGACATATACCATATAACAATATATACGTAGATCACACAGAAAGTTACATGTCCTACTTCGCAAAAAGTTCCAGCCAAAGGCATTTTTGATGAAACTGTGTGGCAACACTTCAGGCATTTATCTTTATCGTGTGACGTAGTGGCTTTCACGAGGGTATTTCAGTTTTTCTGATAATAATTTGTAAACATATCTCGATAGCAGTAAGTGGCGGTCCACTTGGAAATGCGTGCAGTGATTTGTGTTTTGAGGGCGGAAAGGTGTAATTGTACTCAAATTTATTGGCAGTCGCATGAAGTGTATGGAGAAATTGAAATGTCTCGTCAAGCTATCACGAAGTTGTGCAACCTGTTTGAGAATGGACGTACACATAATTGACAACTCTGAACGCGAGGGAAAACCATCAACTGTGACAAATTCTGAAATTACAGCAGTAAAACGGAAATGGGGGATCACTCTTCCTTTCGCCTGGACCTTTCAAATTGTGACTTCAATGCTTTTGTTCCTAAAAAAGAAGAACTTTCAAAGAGACGATACAATTCGGAAGACGATGTGAAATCTGCAACCCAAGAATAGTTATCGGCAATTGGACGGGCTTTATTAGCAGAACTTTCTTTGCAAAACCGAAAAACTTGCATCACACCTCGACAAATATTCAAATAATGGAAGTAGTTACGTTGAAAAGTAGATTTTGAATAGAACTTTAAGATACAAATAAAGTTATTGAAAAATTTATATCCTGTTTTGTTTTCTTAAGCAGTCCAAATAACATTTTCACTGACCTACGCATATATATATATATATATATATATATATATATATATATATA
>BMAW01069000.1:676187-710907 GCA_019974015.1 Nephila pilipes | reverse complement strand
CTGTGTACTTCGTTCAGTTACGTATTGCTGACCTTCCGGTTTCCATCATCGCTATGATTCACCTATTATCAAACTCTCACAGTAGCTCATACTGTCTCCGATGGTGGCGTAATGGCATCACTAGTTAAAAAGTGTCGCTTTGTAACAGATTAAACACATGAAAACAGGCTGTGCTTACCTGTTTTATAATCAAAGAAAAGTTCAATGCCCTCTGGTGGCATTGCGCAATCATGCAGTATTTTAATCATTTTCATATCTGCCTGACACCTACCTTCATGTCAGGTTTCGTAACAATCCCATTATTACTTCTTGGTGCACAAATTCTTATGTTAATGAGTGCGTGTATAAGTAACTTATATGTATATATATATATATATATATATATATATATATATATAAACAATGATACCTAAAATTAATTTGTTTCTTTTAAAGTAGGAAAAATAGCATCAAATAAGTTACATTAGAAAACCTATATATTCGATGTCATAATATGTTTTATACATATCGTGAAATGAAATTATTCTTGTTCACTAATTAGAAAATTTAACTTTATATTTTTTTCTCAAATGTAAAACTTTTTAGAAAATTTGAAAAAAATTTAAGATATTAATATTAATTAAGGGCATCAATATAGGCTGATTTTTTCTACAATATCATTTAAGAATTTCAAACTATCATTCTGTTTCTACATCATTTGTGGAGAAAAGCAAGTGATTACATTGTTAAATTAATCAGAATTTAGTAAAAAATCGTTTTCTGAATAATATTTCCATTTTATTATAGATTCGCCATCGCCATTTTCTAGAGTAAATCAAACGACCACAGCGGAGGACGAGGAAGACAATAGCGCCGATAGAGCAACAGATAATTTGAGAAGCTCATGTACCAGTACTAAAGAAGGATCAGGAAATTCCTGGGTGGGAATACTAGCTACACCTGGTCAATTATTCCGAGTGATGATATTTTTACCCAAAGGTTTGAAAGTCCAAAAAAATTCTTTTACATTCTATCTACATTCTATCTTTGGAATTCAACTAAAGATAGCTTCCAAAATGAGTCATTATTTCGAATATTATCATGCTTTGCAATTAACTTCTACTATCACTGGCTTTTATCAATATTTGATCTTTGTCGATATGTATATATATATATATGTATGTATGTATGTATGTATGTATGTATATATACATATGCATACACACAGCCGCAAAACAATTACTATGATAAGCAAGTTAGGGAATAAATCAATGAATAAAAAAAATTATGTATCAGGGAAGAATTGAGTACTGTAATATTGAATAATTGAGTAAGAACATATACACCGATTCAATTACGTTTACAAATAAAACACTGCAAACAAATAAAAATTTATAAAAATACAATTTCACTCCGAAAGAAGAACGTACATTATAGATAAATTCCAAAAGTAAGCAAATAAAACAAAAGTTAAAGTGATAACTACCAAAATTATCAATAGAAGAGATAAAAAGAATGATAAATTGAAAAATTCAGATTTTGAAGAAAAGTAAAAGAATGAAATATAACACAATTAATGTTGTGACAGGCTGCAGACTATTAAATGCTGGTTCATTCCAAAATTAATGGCCTAACAGTCTCCATCAACATTATATTATACAAAATGATTATGAAATCAAAGAATCAGTAGAACAGAGATCAACAACAACAAAACTCATTATAAAATTATTTTAAACAAATAAACTATCAATCCCATAAAAATCCAAAATATTTATAACATGATGCGAATACAGAAATAAAATTATAACTCAATAAAACCAAAACAGGCCACAATCTAGAATAACTAAGGAAGTTTACACGATCCGAGCAACAAGTGAATACTCTAATACTCTGAGCAATGATGGCTGATATAATTTCCGCTTTAATAGCAAAATTATCAAGCAGAAGTTAGCAACGCCATCTGCCAAAAGTGTTAGAAGTTAATGAATGTCAGAAGATAATTACAAATATTTTGAAAGTTATAATATTCTTAGAGAAGAGATTTAAGAAAAAGAATTAAGAAAACGTAGCGAATATAATTAATCAAAAATAATAAATGAAATTAAAAATGAATAATGCTATTAAATAACAACAAAAATTTTTAAAAATGAATAAACACAGAATATTTTATACGAAGTTATTACTTAAAATTAATATATTTTATTATTTTTACACTTTAAATTTGTTTTTGAAAAGTTAATTAGGTAATTATTTTTTTGCACATGTAACATAGAATTTATTTAAATTATTTTGAAAATTGACAAAAATAGAGAAAAAATTAAAATTTTTCATAAATTCTTTAGTTTTGTGCAGTCAATCAATCAATCCTTCAACAGTTTTGTTATAATAAAGTTATAACGGGCCATATTGGACAATAAGCACAACAATTTTGGTTGAGATGAATAACTTGCTAGTTTTTAAAATTATATTTTTAAGTCTATATTAATGGATATAGATTATTTTAAAGCTGATGGTTATTTACTTTAAGCTTAATGTATATTATTCTAATATGTAATTCTATTCTTTTTCTGAAATTTTGATAATTCTTGTTTCATACCTTTAATCATAATGTAATTATTGTAGATGTGATGGTTGGATCTATGAAACTGATTTAAACACATTTTTTCCCATTCCAAAGTTAAAGGCAGTATTTAAATTATAGTATCTCCATTTTTTTTATTTCATTAATTTTTTCTCTTGAGATTTACGTTTTGAAGAGCTTTGCATTTAACTGGGTTATTCTTTCTTTATTGGTTTATATATTTTTTGAAATTAAAACTTTTATGTATAATTTCCTTTTCTAAAAAAGTATGGCTCTTTTCATTATTTAAAATTAATTTCTAAGTAACACGTAACACACACACACACACACACACACACACACACACATATATATATATATATATATATATATATATATATATATATATATTAAAGAACGGAATGTGATGATATATTTTTTAATATTACGATATGTTTTTTGTAAATAATATTCACTGTTATATTTTCAACAAAAAACAGTTTGAAATAATATAAATGTGAATTTCCACTTTCTATTGCAGTTGAAGTTGCTTATGAAGTTTTGATGATAAAAAGAGACGGTCAAGAGTTAAGCTGTGGATCTAAAACTGGATTTGTCGGTATGCTATGTCTTTACTTTTTAAATGGATTTAATTTTTTCAAGTTAACAAGACTTAATGTAACGATTAAATTAATTGGCAATTTCAGATAACCTTAATTGGGAATTCCATAATTGTCCCGAGCCTCACAACACTGATGTCATTGGGGTCAGAATCCGATCGCAATCATCTCTTCCATTGCAGTTGTGTGAAGTTGTAGCTCATACTTTAACATGTACGTATTTTACATGAAAAGGCCAAACTATTTCACCATTGTTTCTAAAATCTCCTTATTAATAATATTAACGGCGTTTTCCAGTTCTTATGCTATAAATAGGTTCTTTCTAACACATATTAATTTACATATCTGACGGAATTTTATTCCACATCAAGTTTTAATTTTTTTTTTCTGTAATATATTTCTTGTAAATCCTACCTTTCACCCGAACTCCTGAAAGATATTCATCGAATTATAGAGCGTTTCTGAATAAAAATGAGATTGATAGTAAATACCGGATGATATGTTATCCTTTGTGTGTGTGTGTGTGTGTGTGTGTGTGTACGGAAAAGCTTTATTAATTTAGCTAAAGGCACAAAATCTTCGTATAAATTCAGATATCTTCACATATAATAATTACATGCACTTATAATTCTGCAAACCTGAAAAAATTCAAATTATGTATTTGCTTTACATTTACCAAAAGCAAAAAACAAACGACGCAAATATCTGTCTTTGAATTTTTTTCATATACTATTTTGTACATTTGATTTTAAGGCTCCTGTCAATCGGCCATTTTGATTTCATGAGAGTAATGTCAATCCTATTGAGTTTCTACTAACACCCTTAAACCTTAATTATTTGATCTATTTGAATGCAGAAATCCCCTTTCTCGATAGCAACGAAATAAAGTCCTAGACCGCAATTATTCCCTAATCGAAGAAGACGATAAAAACCATTGCATTTTTAGTAACACTCGTTTTTTTTTTTTTTTTTTTCTTTTTTCATTTAAAATTAAAACTCATTTATTACCAGCTATTATCACTTGGATTGAATTTTCCCTTCTTTCAGGTACCTTTTGCATTATTTCTATTAGTCTTTAGACTAGGTTCTTTTTATTAAAAAAAAATAAATAAATAAATAAAATAAAATAACCCATTTATTTCAGAAGTGAAACGAAGAGTTCTTCATTCGGTCATGTAAGGTAGCTAAATTAAAAGTGTGGGGGAAAACTAAAAGGACATCTTTCGTCCATTTTGCAAAGATCGTTAGGTCATTAAAGATATCCCTCTCGTACATCATACCTTTAAAACTGGCAATACACCTTCTTTTCTGTGTTTTCTGTATGTATGTGTCCAATATAACTCGTATATTGCCCCAATTAGTGTAAAAATTATTTAAATTAAATAAATAAGGCATAGATCAAGAAAATATTTGTGCATTGTTTAATAAGTGACTTTCTATAGCGATTTTTTATTTCTGTTTTTGTTTCTTCCCAGTTCCAACTTGTATTGATCCTCATGTAAGAATAGAGAATGGCAGATTACAACTGAATCGAAAGACAGCGTCATTGGTATGCGATACTGGATATTCCAGAAGTCCCGCCAATCGTTTGGAATGCGTAAGGACAGGCGTATGGAATAAAAAAAGTCTCTACTGTTTAGGTACAAATTTTCTAATTGAACAATGTAATTTGTATTCGGAAAAACGTATAGTTTAATACATTAAAAGCTATTTACATTGATTTTCCTTTATGTGACAAAGTTCTTCTAAAAACAATTTTACCTTGAGCTGAAATAGTCATTTGTTTTTATAACTTACGAAAGTCGTTCAATGTCCTTAAAAAATCCAAGAGATAAAGTTCGTAGCACCGAAAATAGTTTTTTTTCGGTAAGCTTCATGACTGACTAGAGAGCTGTCACAATACTAGACAGACTGGGATAGGTAATTAAAGTCTCAGTTACTCTATTTGTGATCATGATGCCTTTCGCACCTCAAAAATTCTTCGTCATAAATTGTCTGTCCGATGAGATCATCCTTGCTTAGTAGATTCATCGGAAACAACCCATTGTTTTGATTTTTACTTTTCCAGTACATAATAGGGAATCCAGGTCTCATTGACGGTGAGAGCTCTCAGCAAAATGACTTCGACAACTCGACGCGGATGCAATCAAGTTTTGATTTGGCAGCAAATGACTATCAAATCAAAACTAACGTATGAATCAATGTTATATTTGTTTCTGCTCGTTTTAACTGACGGGAGCACCTAATCGTGACAACCATTTGCCTTAATGATGCCATCTGTCTAAAACTCCCAGTACTTTTTGAACCACCCTCGCAAATTCTGATTATATTTTTAACTTTATAAAGCTTAGAAGTCCTTAAAAGTTATAAATTTCGATGTCATCGATTCTAAGAGAGAATAACTCTGATTTGATGTTAATTAAATAAAATTAAATGCTATTTCATTGAGGAACAAATAATTTTTAAATGAATATTTTGCATAAAGCTGGAATTAAAAGTTTTGAATAATTAACTTCAATTATCTTCAAATTAATCCTTAAAAATGAACAGTGATGGGGGTGAGAGGTAATATTATTTTGCGTAATTATTGGGGAATTCGCTCAACTTACTTGTTCGTTGTTATATAAATAAAAATAAAAATGCTTGTTTGCAGATAATGTAAAAATAACTAATTTTATGGAGGTATTTTAGAATCCCAGTCGTGAGAAATTGATACCATCGTTCCAATTTTTCCTTAGTAAATATTTTTTTAAAAAAATTATTATGTTACTGAACAGGACCTAAAGAGTCTATTATTTTACTAATGTTGTGTTAAGAGTCCAATAAATAAATGGTTGCTTGGTATGACAGTTGAAGTATCACAAAAGCTTTTCAACGTGTATCATGATAATGCTATATTGCATTTTTTGCAAAAGAAATGTTTAGAATTACAGTATATGGCAGATTTAGAGACTTTACCATTGATATGTTTCAAGTCAGTTTGTTATCGATCTCACAGTCTTTTATCTATTGTTCAATGAATGTAGAATGATGAAATTAGTAGACATAGAACATCAATTTCATATTCAGAGATAAAGAAAATTCCAATGTGAATGATTAACAAATTAAACAAATTATTCTTACTAATGCTTAATTTATTTATACGCATGAAAAATTATCTTTATATGCATAAAATCACTGATTTCTCAGAAACTAGGCACTATAATTTTATGAATTTTCGTAGAATTTTACATAGCGTTATAATACATAAATGCCAAGGAAAAAATTGCGTATGATATAAAATTGTAGCATGCGATAGTAAAAAGGGCAATTAAATGTGACAAAGAGTATTCACAGAAATAAAAAGAATAACTAGGAAGAAAATTAAAAAAGTGTTATATAGTTTGTGGTCGCCCCTGAGGTAGTTATTCACACTTATCACAACATGATGTAATGCAGGCAATGTTATTAATCACATTTTAAGAGGTTAAGTTCCTTTCCTTCTGTAATACAGTTTTCGCAACATTTATCTCTATAGATACCTACGTGCAATTGACTATTAAAGATAGTCCCATAAGTTCTCTGTCGGGTTCAGATCAGGAGATTTTTCTGGCAACGGTATTTCCTCAATAGCTTCGTTTTCACAAAAGAATTCGCTAACGAGATTTACTCTATGTGAACAAGCGTTATCGCCCATAAATAAAAAAAAATCGTTTCCACATGCACCTCTGAAATGTCTTGCATAAGGTTATAATATTTTTTTAGCGATATTCTTGGCCGGTTACAGATCCTCTGTTCAAAACGTGGGGGGAGGGGTACATACATCGATAGTTATTCCTCCCTAAGCCATCACACTTGCCCTATCGAAGCGGGTAAATTCCATAACGTTCTTAGTAAAATATCGCGTTCCTTACTCCCTTCAGGTGTAAAACCTTTAAATTTGGTGTTGAGCTAAAACTCGATTAATCAGTAAAGATAACATTGATCCATTGGTAGTTGTTCTTTGCACCAATTATAACAATTATTCTTTTGTTGTGAATAGAGTGTAAGCCTATCCATGGCATTTTGAAATTAAAACCTTTTTAATGTACAGATTGCAGCGATACAATAGTAGTAATGGCGGCTGCAAGCTTTGAATTTAACTGTCGCGCCGTAGACTTCCTGTTACGACGGATAGTTATTGTCATATAACGATCTTCAGAAGCAGTTTTTTTTAAATGTTTACAACCTTGTCCAGGCCACTTTAGAGTTACAGAACTCTAAGATTGTTTCAATAGTATTGATACTGTTCGTCTTGTGAAATATTCATATCTCTAGCTGCTTCCATGACTATCAGCCCTATTTTTATTTTCAAATTTCCAAGTGATAAATCACTACTATACAGTTCCCTTTCCAAATGATACTTCGGAGTCGTAATAAACCGTTTTGAGTCCTTAAGGTCTGAAATGAACCGCTGAATTGCAGAAATTCACTCGAATATTCACTTTATGTAAAATGTTATTTCACCATCGGATTGTGACGATACTCTATTACCCGTCTCTTCTGTCATCTTAAATGTTATTCTATTACAAAATCTAAATTTCAACATAAGTTCAAACTCAAACTAAGTAATTAGAACAGTCAATTATATCCAAAATACCTTTTTTTATTACTCAAATAAAGATTATACTCTCTGCAGTTAAATACCTATCCGCGAGTACTAGCAACTTCTATGATTTATCAAAAAATACGTTTATTAGAAAACAATGCGTATACCTGCTACAAATACTCCGACAGCTCTGGGTCCTATTCTCATTAAATCCACGACTTCCTGCGCACAGCACACAAACACTCTTACTGTTAACGTAACCTAATTCTCTGTCGTTTTTATGTTACTTGAATTCACTCTACTTCTTAAGGTTTATTTGATTTGAATTAGGTAGAATCTGGTAACATAAATATATAAAATCAGAAAGAAACCCTAGTTGTGTTAGTCGAAGGGAAATTTCGCTAAAAGCTCTTGTTATAGGATGACTAATACTTTGATTTGCATATCGAAAACCGTTTGATTACTTTTGATTGAATAATGCAATTAGGTTTGTAATCCATATACTTCCTGCAAAGAGATTATATCGATTTTGTATTTTATTATTCATTGGTTGGTGTCATTATTTTTGGGTATGTAAAAGTTTTGGATTTGTAGTGTATATATATATATATATATATATATATATATATATATATACACTACAAATGCTAAACTAAATTTAAAATTTTAAAAAATTGATTGTCTGTAATAATGGTTAACCTCGAAAATCAAATACATGAGAAAAATAAAAAAAAATTAGTAAAAAGTTACCCCATATATACATAATATGGATAAAATACATTCTACCGTATACATGTTACCCATAGTATTGCCAAAGATGCAAGCTTTTGCCAAAAGATTCATCATGTGCTTAACTTTCAAATAAAATATCCTCGCAATGGCATCGTGTCTATCATAAGATTTAAGTCCTTTCCTCAAGACATCTTTGATTTCTGACCATTTAGGATTTCAAGTGACTGCAATCCTTAAAAAAAGTTGTGCAAGTCGGGACGGCCAAAATGTTTTACGTATGTCATAGTCTCTTGAGTTTTTCAAAACTACACTTTTACCAACCGTGGGATTCCAAACTGATTTATATCTATCTCTAAATATGTACGTTTCCTATTTCACATAAAGAGCCCCTTCGCAAAAATCTTGCCAATCCTCCATTAGCGCTTCAATATAAAATTATTTGGTATTTTTCCATTCCGCATGCGCAAATCTCACCAAATAAACTTAATGGGTGACAATGCACAGTATACATATAAAAAAATATATTCCGTTTGGCGTCGGTCACATCATCTTTGGCGATAAAGTCGCCAAAATTACATAACCGACGGATAAGAGTAGATTAACAGATGAAAATTACATTTTGGATAAGACTTCCGTAAAATCCGTTCTTAGTGAGCGTCTACATCACAAAATGAGTAACTATGCTAAATTTCAAGTCAATCGTTTGTATAGTCTTTGAGATCTCGTGATGAGTCAGTCAGTGGTATTTCGCTTATATATATGACGATATACTAAAATGTAATGAGAATATAGCGCACTATTAAATAATTTGATTGGTCCTTTGTTTTTATGTAATGCTACATAATTTTTTTTCTCTTCCAAAGAAATTAAATGAGAGTAAGTATATTTTTAGATATTTCCCTCGAAATGTTCAATGTAAATGTTGCCTTTATTTTAGTAAACTTTCTAAAATTATTTTTTAAAGGTGATTGTTGTTAGATTTGCAGAATATTTCTCTTGGAGGATTTTCTGTAATTTTGTTACACAATATTGCATTATACGAGCATCAAAAGATATATTCATTTAATTAACTTTTTGAGAGTATTTTCAACGAATATTCATCATCGTATTATAACACGATTTATTCGCGAAACTTCCCTTAATTATCAATTGGAGTTTCTTTCTGATTTATATTAAAGTTTTCAGCTCCTTTCTAATCAAATGAAACGTAGCTACACAAATTAGGTAAATTTTAGAAATGTAGAGAATAAATATAATTAAGTCGTAAAAAGCGACTTAGAATTGAATTGGGATATATAATGAGAGAGAAGTTACGGTAATAGAAAGGTTATGGTAATTGAAAGGTTGCGGTAGTTGAAAGATAGAAAGAATGTGAAGTATTTGAATAGTACGCGAGAGTTACTTGCATGTCTGTGTGATTTATAGAGACCAGATCCAACGCTCTCTGTTCGAAATGTTTTTTTATTGTGGATTAATTTACATCGTATCTGAGTATCCGGTTAAGAATAACCTTTGATATTTATGGAAATTGGTAACCGCATTGAGGGAAAGAGAAGCAGTAAAAAGAGTTTCCCTTTAAAGAGGAACAATAAATAAAAATTGAACTAAAACATTCGTGAACAGTTTTTGCATGACACATTTAATTACTTGGAATTAAATTGAAAACTTTAGATTTGCTATTAGACTAATTATATCTATTACCCAACTCGTCTGCCATCTTAAATATTAGTAAAAACAATCATTGTATAAATGCCTAGCTAAGAGAAAATCGCAAAGAGCAATATTTCACCATTTTTTCGAGTTCACGAATTTTCACTTATTTAAAAGAAGAGTAAAAACATTTATATACAACCCCGGTTATCATTTCATACACATTGTGCAAACTAAGTAAACAATATTTAAATTCAGAAGGGGTCCATTAAATTGCTATTTTATTCAGAAAAGGACTGATCTGGATCTGTAAATCTCGTTATCAGTTATGAATTGTTGTATATTGTGCGAATTATGTGTATAATTATTTCTTTAAAATTATTGTGACTCAGACAGTGAAAGAAATGTTCATTTTCAATACAAAAGAAAACGTAAAGATAAAAGTGGTATAAAAATAAATCTCTGTACTATGGGACAGAAGAAAAATGTAGTTCATATGTGACATTTACAAAAATTTATATTTCATAGAAATATTTTTAACCCGTTCTCTCCCAGCGTATCACAGGCGATACTCTCCGTGAGTGTCTTCTACGACCCAACGTATCAATAGAGATCAGCTAGATCAGAACGTCTTATTTGATTTTTTTAATGTTACTATATGGTGTTATAATAGCGCGAAATCTATATAGATAGGTTATTCGGAGTATTGACCTTGGTGATATGGGCTTAGATTTCAATTTTAGCTACTAGGAGAGGGTAATTGTTAAAAACACGTGTTGCGGTGTGGCTCTTTAAATGTAATGACATGATTTAAAGGGTACACTGGCTATCGGTAAACGAAGTATCTCCAGTAAACGAAGATTATCTTGCATGTGCGCTACTCCGCATGAAGTAATCATTTTAGCATTTTTCAAAATTTTTCGAAGTTTTGGGCTAAACTACACTTTCACCAACGGTGGGATTCCAAACTTATTTATTTCTTTCTCTAAATCTGTACGTTTCCTAATTTCGACATGCTTTGGCGTCGGTCATATCATTTTTGGCGACAAAGTCGCCAAAATTACATAACTGACCGACAGATAAGAGTAGATTAACGGATGAAAATTACATTTTGGATAAGAATTCCGTAAAATTCGTTCTTAGTGAGCGTTTACATCGCAAAATGAGTAACTATGCTAAATTTCAAGTCAATCGGTTGAATAGTCATAGAGATCTCGTGATGAGTCAGTCAGAGGTATTTCGCTTATATATATATAGATTTGCTTTCTCATTTCTTATTTTGTTTTTTTTTTAGTAATTTAATTGTTATATATATATAAATGAAATTTTATGTTCTTGTCATTGTTTTTTCAAACATAATCAAAAAACGAATAACTTTAAAAATTAATTAATACAACTTTGATAATCTCTCTCCAACTAAAATTTGTGAGTTTCCATTTGATTCGATTAAACTAAGAATTAAAATATAATTATCTCATTTCTTTAAGTATTTAAACGTAACTATCCCTTTAGGCCATTTTAACTCACACCTATTTTTGTATTTCAATAATCCATTTGACGCATATGTACACGAGGCAATGATCATCGAATTTTACGGTCAGAGTGTAAATATTTTTCTGAAACATTTTAGATGACGTTCTCTTTCCCTCGTGAGTAATATTTCCCTTTCTTTCCTTTTAGACATGTCTTTTTAGACCAGGTATAAATTTATAGAGTAGATCTATTATAAGTAGATAAGAAGTAAACTGAAGTGTAGCAACTCATACTTCAAGAACTGTTGGATAATTTGATACTGAGTATGAACAGACGATGTCACGTAACCATTCAGTGAGGGGAAGGTCACATCTCTTACTAAGGGACTAGGTAGGTTGTTCATCCTCACGATCAGACAATGTTTTTCACTAATACTGTTGTATCAAAAAAGCCTTTTTCTGCTTCGTTCCCCATTGTATGCGTATAAATTAGATTTTAGCTTTTATGCTATCAATCTTTTAGTGCAACATTGTGCCTCTGTAGTGTGAATTTCATGTCACCCAGTGGATATTTTTCGGAATTACGGCACGAACTGAAAAGTTGCTTTAGTTTTTTTGCACACTTGTGTACATATATGCATCGCATCTCATGAATATTTCAGTAAATTTTTTTATTTGGTTCATTTGTTTTAGATTGCTCTTTTTCTATTTTCAATAGGTACAGATTGAGTATGTCTTTTCGTATATATTAAATTCATCTTAAGGTATCCGTACACGTTTAAAACGCCATTTTTGTCAAAATTTTTGATTTTATAATTTCAATGTCAGTTTAAAATTTAAACTTTTTTCTTTCTAATAGTGTTTGAATTTTGCTTATATTTTATTTAGAATTTGAGTTACAGGAATTTGAATTTTACTCGGTAGATAATTTTTAATTGCATTTGAAAGTTTGTATTTGATTCTTCTCAAAATGAATTTTCTCGACATATTCACATGTGGCAACATAGATATCAGAAAAAGTTATGAACCAAATTAATTTAAATTTTACAAGTATCTTCCTTATATAGTTCTTAAGAACTCCTACTACTTTTATGGTTGTAAAATTGGTATGTATTTAGTAACAAAGGTGTAAATCATGTATTGTTATAACTTTTTCTTGATTTTTCATTGTTATTTGACTCAAAATACAGTAAAAATTGTAGTAATATGATTTTCATCATGAAGTAGTACTAACCTCAAAAATTGTTATGATGAATAGGATAAATTTGATAGAATAATGATATTTTTGTTTACTCTTGAGTTATGAGCGTTATTCTGAGAGTCAATTTATGCACTATTTTCACGTTTTCTACTCCAAAATTTTTTTTTTGAATTAAAAGCAGATTATTAAATGTGTTTTTCATAGTTTTAGATCATATTTTAGCATTAAAATATTTTGATAGCAGATATCAAAGTATTTCAAAAAAATTTCTCCGAAGGTGTATGGATACTTTAAATGTTTTTGATTATTGCTACTTTTTGAAATTATAGAGTTCCCATTTTGGTTTACAACTTTTTTCTGTAGGGGTTGTTGGATACCCGTAAAACATTTTATAACCAGCTTATTTGTCAAAAGCCAGATTTAGCATTTATAAATGTATGCTTATATTCTATTTTCTTTATGGTTTCTCTTTTCGTTTTCTTTGTATTTAATGACTTTCATAGTTTGTACTTCAATATAATTTGAATTTTGTCTTCTGTTCATTATGTTCTTGTTTAATATTCTTTCTCGTATCTGGTTTTTTTTCTTGGTTGTTTGTTGTGTAATTTTTTGTTTTGTTCTAGGGTTTTCGCAGCTAAAATTTATAATTCTTTTTTTTTAAATTTTTCTATAATCTAAAAAGTTATTTGTAACATTTTCTTAATAATTTTGAAAATTTTTGTGGTTTAATTCTTGCTTCTATACTAATTTTACTTGATTATTTCAATTATTTCTATATATTACTGAATTGATCTTTTCATCATACGGCAAGCAATGATTACATTTACGCTATTATTGTAGGATTTTATTTAGGATAATTGATATGACATATTTATTATTGTAATTTTTGCACATAGATATATATTTATTTTGCATTTATTGGTCTATATTTATTTCCTGTTTTTATTTATGGTAGTTTTTATTTGTTTATTTATTTTTTAATTTCTAATCTAGTATGTATTCTACATTTTTTTTTAACAATGCAGCTTTTATGTTAAATAAGGAATTTTTTCATTTCTACTTTTCATTTATATCATCTAACCTAGTTTTTTATTTTATAAAAATAGTTTGTGTATTATTCTCTATATTTTTTGCTTCAAATATTATTTGTTTATATATATATATATATATATATATATATATATATATATATATATATTTGTGCTTTTTTCATTAATATTTTTTATTTTATACATTTTTCTTATTTCTTAAAAATATTAAGGCTAATGTATTCTCTTATGTTTTGCATGATTTTCTTGCTAATACAGTTTTTATTTATAAATTTTAAAATTTATGTTTTTCTATGGTTTATTTAGAATGAATGGGAAGTGTTTACATTGATGAAATCTTGCTCAATTTTAAGATATGAGGATTGCTCGCACTTAGTTATATTTTATGTGCTACATTATTTTACATGAGATTACTTATATTTCTACATTTTATGATTTATTGGTAGTTTTAGCATAATTTTTGAAAGGGCAATTGGATATTTTTACGTAATCTTGCTCGTTATTAAGCTATTGTATGTTTATCATTTAAATGTTACCATTATGTGAGTTTTCTTATGTTTAATGGAGAAGATTTTACTGTTATATTTGTGTTTCCGTATGGGTTTCTTAAGGATTTGGCATTACTAGGTTTGTTGAAAAAATATTTGGTGGAGTTTTTTGAAGCAGATTTTATTTTTTATTGTGTTTGTGTTTACTTTGTGTCAACTGATTATTGGTATTATAGAAGATATTGTGAGATTTAAATATATTCATCTGATTATTTGAGTTCTGAATTTGGCTGATTATTTTAAATAATCACTTGAGACTCTTGTTACGTTTTTTTTTTTTTAACATTTTATACAATTATTAATTGTGTAGAGAGTAGAAAAATGGCCAAGGTTTGTTTGGATGACAAAAAGAATTAACCCATGAATTAGATTATTGGGTTGTTAATGTAGAATATAGAGAAGGATGTTCGATTGTTAGAACATAGAGATATGACTTATAAAACAAGAATATTTTGGAATAAAAAAGTATTAAGACTTTTCTTAGCAATGTTCTAAATTAGTTAATAATATATTCATGATTATTGGAATAATAAAGATTATTTTCTATACGAATCTGAAAACAGGAATAAATGTAAAAAAAAATATTTATTTCTACATTTGTTCTTGTTATCAGAATTTATATAGAATTTAATGTATTAAATTAGAATTTAATGTATGTCGTAGACATAAGTACAAAACTTGTAAATTGATCAATAAAAATCAAATTACTAAAAATTTTTAATTTATTTCTCGTAAAATTTTTAACTGCCTTTACCACCTAAATTGTAAAATTCGCAATTATAAATTCATTGGTCAAATTTTGAATTATATTAATGTTAGAATTAATCAACATAGGTTTGAACACACACACACACACACACACATATATATATATATATATATTTATTTGAAAGTTAATTTCCTAATTTGTGACTATTTTTGTGTGTTTGTGTGTGTACAGTGCTTGCGGTTTTTAAGCACGTAATGAATTTGATCTTTTTGGTTTATTTTTTGAGTTTTTTACTAACTTTTTGGTTCACTTATTTTGCTGGATTTATCTGAGCATGCTTTTTGTGTTTTTTTTTATTTACTTTCTTTTATATTTTTTTATTTACTTTTCGGATTCTTTTTTTTTTAATTTTTATTATTGGTTTTATAATCCTCTTTTTAATGGTATATTTTGTTAATGAAATAGTTTGGCTAATAATTCTAGACTAACCCTGCTTGACAGTCTAAAGCATGGTGCAACTTAAATATTTTATTTTCGGATTTTTCATTTTATCTTCGAAAAAATTTTGGTTTGAAAAATGTTTCAATTTATACATCTTTTTTTATGTTTCTGATTTTTGTCTGTTTATTTTAATTTACTCTCTTTTGACTTCTGGTTTCATAATTTTTTCCTTTTTTTTAGTGAAATCTGTTCATTGTATTATCTTTCTTTTCTCAGTATGAAATTTTTATCTTTCTATTTTTGGTTTTGTTCGTGACTTTTTTCTTAATGTCCAATTGTGATTTTGCATTTTTTTTTCATAATACATACACACGCACTCATATATATATATATAACACGAGAACCTCGTAATTTTGAGCCTCAGAGCCTCAATCAAGTGAGGAGGACTGTATCTGAGTTGGCCCCTCCCATCTCCGAACGTGCACATCACGCCAACGTAAGGGCTTGGAACCTCATTAGATTTAATGCTCATCTACACGGCGAGTCACGATATTCAAAACTTAACAAAACTTTATTTAAAGATTAATATAGGTTTGTTGCACTCTCAGAGAGTCCTACTTAGCTGCTCCCTCACTAGGAGCTACGAGGAGAAAGTAAACCCACCTCGTGGCGGTACTGCCAGCGCCGCGTAGTGGAGACCCTGAATTATTGCTCGGAGGGGACGGGAACAAACTCCGTTATTTTTTTTTTTTTTTTTTTTTGGGGGGGGGGGGGGGCAAAATGTACCTTGTAAATAACCCCTTCGTTTTGATTGAAGATTTAAAATTTTTAGAAAGGCCACAATTGATACTCTATACGTCACTTTTGAAAATTCGCAAAAATTTGGCTAATTAATTTATACATTCAAAATTAGTTTAGCCTTTTCCTCCCAAAAGAGGATTTTATCTCTCAATTGGTGTAAAAATCGTATTCTTGTAACGTTTCACTCAACATGTAAGTTAAAATTTTACAAATTAAACATTGCTTAGTAAATTAAAAAAAAGTCTTAAAAACGGGAAAGAAATTGTTTCAAAAAAAATAAATAAAGAAAAAGAAGCATTTTTAAATAAATCGAAATTGTCGAAAAATATAGATACAAAGACGATGAAAAATTAGGTCGTCTTTGATGCACTGTCCAAGATTAGAATGGTAACGGTTTATTTAACCTTCATGTAGTATTTGGCGAACAGAGGGATAGCGGAAAAGCGTAGAAAACTTATTCATTGTTGCATAAGAATTTAAATTTCGATATTGTTTGATTCTGGGATTTAAATAACAAATAAAAATGTTTTGAACAGAAGGATTATCAAAATCACAGATACTGTTGTAAACATTTTGGAGCGCTTTGTTGAAAATATTCTTTAGTGGTAGGATCTTGAATTGTTTGCCGGATATTATAATTAAATGGTCCATTCAAAACAGAATCATAACTGTACCACAAAGAAAAAACCGAATGTTTAGAAACTATGTCCGAAAAGCTAAAATGTACTTCAAAGAACAAATAAACGAATAAAATTATTACGATCTTCAAAAAACTAGTAAGTATACTCACGATCAGAAGCAACGAAAGTTCGTGACGCATGTGACATAACATGCGCCAGAATTAGGTGCATTGAAGACAAAATCTGCTTTAATGGTCACTTTAACATTAATTTTTTTTAAAAAAAAAGGCGAATTACGAACAAATGGCTACAAATACACAAAGATTCGATGCACCTAATGTCGTGCCTCTGCGTGATTTTTTTTTTTTTTTTTTTTTTCCATTTCGCATCGGATACAAAGAAACACATGAGGAAAACAATTTTTCTTTTTCTTTCTTACTCTTTTGGAAAGCCTGGTTTTCAAGTGGCTGACAAATAGAACATTTACTATTCTTATTTACTCTGAAATATCTTCAAAAGTCAGGAAACAAATTGTAATATTTGGGTATTTTCACCCCAAGTCTTTTTTTTTTTATTTGAATTTAACCATATTTTCAAATTTTATTTGGATGTTAAAATATTATGTACTTTATGGGATATTTTCAGCGGGAAAAGGAGAATTCTTGAAAAATTTTCTAAAAGGGGAAAGGAGAAGGGTCCATGCGTTAATTAATTTTCACAGTTAGTTTCGATTTCTTTTTTTACTTAGAGTAGACATCCATAGATTTAACCTTCTTTAGAATTTCTGGAAATTCAATTAAAAATATGAAGAGATTTAGAATCTGAAGTTTGATAAAAGTGTAAACAAAATACTCCGAAATAAGGATCAGGAAGTACTTTTAGAAAAGTTAAAATAGAAAATACTATCTAGAATTAAATAATTCTTGTTACTCATCAATGTCCTTAATAAATATTTTTCTTATTTCCTTTTGATTTAATTAAGTATCCGTAAGGGTAACGGCACAGCAAAAATAATTTGTGAACGTGTATTGAGAATCAGTTTTTAATTCTAATTAACAGTAAACTATTACGAAATCTAAAATATTAAAACTGGTGCTATGCAGAAAGGATAATACTTACTTCTGAATATTTAGAATGAAATAATGCAACAAAATTGTTTTACTTTTCATTTATATATATGTGTGTGTGTGTGAATTCTTTAACATAAAGAATACACAAAGAAACAAATTAATAAAGATCAAGATTTTCAAACAACTGATAATTTTTTTTATTTAGATTTCGGGATCGGGAAATAGATTTATATAATTTTGCATGCTTTACCAATTCAAAATTAAAATTATTATTCATTTATCTCTCGACACTCTACAAGAGAGTAACAATATTGTACTTTAAACTAAGGTCCAGTAATTTTTTGTTATTAAAAATGCAATAAAAATTGTAAGAGTCACATCGAGGGCGTTTAATTTAATTTTGGAAAACAGTTAAATTACTAATTAATTTTCTAATGAGGTTGTTGAATTTTTGGGATGTTTAGGATAATTATTTGTGTGAATGTGTCTATGTATTTCATCACTGATTTCCTTTCAAATTGTCCATTTTTTATAATATGGACATTTCAATTGTCCATATTATAAAAAATATAAATATTTGCTTAATAATAAACAATACTTTCATGTTTCAAAAAATAACTTACTTTTATGTATTTTAAGTAACATTCAAATGTATTTTCGTAAATATTGAAGTTTGATAATTTTTAATATAGTATGCTTTGTTTCCTTTTTCGTTTCTCTATAATAAGCTATTGAAGTATTTAAATATAAAGATATTTTAAGAAATTAGATACATAAATTTAAAATGTTTGACTAATATTCTTGCAACTATTTTCAAAAAAAAAAAAAAAAAAAAGGAGGGAATAAAATCCATCTATAAAATTATAACCGTACTTAAAACTTTATGATAACAGTTTAAATAGTATGCACAAAAGTAATATTTTAATGTCTTTAAAATGAAGAAAAATTACGCCTAAAATCATTGCATTACAGTTATCAAACAAATATTAACATCATTTTCCAGAACAGTGATAAAAATGAATTGGTACCATAAAATAAGTTGAAATGCAATAATTAATCTTTGGGAACTGAAGAAGTACTTCAAAAATAGTGAAGAATCTTGAGAGTGGTCAACTGAAAAAGTGCATTTTAGAGAGTTCACATCTGAAAAATGCATAACGTTGAAGACTCTAATTTAAAAATTTGATTTTTTTCCAAATAAATTTGAGAGAGTGTATCTTATCACCCATACTTTAACACACTGCGCGCCATCTGTCTACCAGTGGTAACTTTCAGTTTCGTTCATTCAGACGGCAAGACCACCTGTGGACATTTTACATCTGTGTTTTATGGACATATCCTCACTCGTGGACTGCTTTACATATGTTAGCCGATTATTCGGTCCCAGGGCAAATCATACTGTAATGTGCATTGGGCAAATTAAATGTTTTTCTATTTTTGAACCCCACCACACTTCTTCGGACATGAAAAAACTATAAAAACGCAGACAAAAATTAAAACAAATATGCATAATCCAACAAAAGAACAATAATAAAAGATCATTTTATCAAAATCCTTGAAAATCAAAAAATGGTCCCATAGGTGAGATTTCTACAATCTGTAAGGAGCTTAAGTTGTTAACACGAGAATTTATGTAATTTTAATATACATTGAAAATTTTTTTAAAAAAATTATAGATTATAAAATGATTCATAGATAATTTTCAACACGTAAGAAAATTTACTTTTTGATTTGTTGATTTAATTTCGCTAATAAACATTCATATTTGAACAATTAAATAATATTGTTACATAATAAACTCCAAATTGTGTTATTATAGAATATTTTGTGTTTTAAGCAAGAGTTTATGCTGAAATATTTTCCAGAAGTAAAAGATCCCCAGGGTAAAATATTTCAAGATATTATTTCTAATGCAAACTCATCTTAATGAAGTTCTAAAATTGAAATTTCCCGAAAGCGCAAGTTAATGCAAAGATTTTTTTTTTCCTAATTTCAAATAATCAGATGTGTGTGATTCGTTAATAATTACTATATATATATATATATATATATATATATATATATCACGGATGTTCCGAAAGTAAGATTTGTCGCGTTTATTTTTCTTATTATTTTGTCACACGGGAAGTTTTATTGCAAAATAAATGAACTACACTGGTGTGCAAAATTAAAAGAATTTTCCGATTTTGTCGATTATCTCTAGAACTACTGGACAGATTTTGATGAAATTTAGATTGAACGTAGAGTTGATATTATACAGGAAAATAACTATTCAAAAGTTATAATACATGCGTATGATCGTGCGTAACACTCATCGGAGTCACTAGCTATATGAAATAGCAACTGCAGAACAGAACAAAAAAAAAATAGTTTAATGGGGGTATGGGCGCCCCTGTCAGATATATAGGCCTCACAACGGGATTTTATGCTGGAAATAAGGGAGTTTATGAGTTTTCGGTGGCAATTGGTCCCACTAGTTCAGCAATACTGTTTTCAGATCTTGGATGGCTTTCGGAAGGGGCTTGCGAATTGCAATTGTCATCCCAAGAGCGTCTCAGACATGCTGTATAGGATTGATTTCTGGAGATCTGCCTGGCCGTTACATTCGGCGAATATACTCACTTTCCAGAGATTTGTCGACCAGCTAAGCTCTATGTGACCTAGCGTTGTCATCCATTAAAAGGTAATCAGGACCGATTGGAGCACTAAAAGGTGGATATAGGGCTCCAAGTTCTCTTCTCTATACCTCTCAAGAGTCGCAGAGCTCTTTCAAAGACATGGAGGTGTGTGCGGCCATCCAAAATGATGCCTGCCCAGACCATCAAGCCTCCGCTGCCGTAATGGTTGATTTCTTAGACATTGGAGGACAGGTAGTGGGTCCCTGGTTCTCTCCATATGAAAGTACGGCGAAAATCA
The DNA here is from genome assembly GCA_019974015.1 of Nephila pilipes. Classification (NCBI taxonomy): domain Eukaryota; kingdom Metazoa; phylum Arthropoda; class Arachnida; order Araneae; family Nephilidae; genus Nephila; species Nephila pilipes. The sequence goes on along the minus strand of BMAW01069000.1, from coordinate 689,972 downwards.
CTGGTTAGGTTGAACCGGGACTCATCAGTGAAGAGAACAATCACCCATTGATTCATGCTCCAATCTGTATGATCTATGCATCATTTTAAACGGAGTCTCCTATTCGAAGAACTGAGAGGGAGGTAAACAGTTCTTCTTGAAAACAACCCTCTATCATGAAGTCTTCTGGAAAACAGTCACCCTTGAAACTCGGGTTATTGTAGCTGCATACAACTCATGAAAGACCTGAGAAGTTGTAGCATCTTTGTTACGCCTCACTGTAATGGACAAATGGGGATCTTTTCTGGCCGTCAAGGCTCTTGGACGACCTTACACAGGCTTTCTCTCTACGGATCCGGTATCCTTAAACTGTTTTCATAAGTAGGACACTACGCCGGGTCTTAAATCGTATTCTCTACAAATGTGGATTTGAGACTGGCTTGCTTCTAACCTAACCACAATTCGCCACCTTATTCAATCATCTAAACCCTGGTTGTTACTCACTGTTGCTGTTTGAATTTTAATTTAAGCTATTGCTACAAAAAAAAGCACTAAAAAACTCGACAAAATGTGCTAGAGGACGAAATGCGGATTTTGGCACGTGCGCTTATAAATCCTATTTTTCAACTAGTTCCACCTCCAGCCATGTATACGCTTATGTATTCGACGTACAAGATTTGCATCTTTGTTTTGAAGCAGTATTTTTACATTTCGTTCAATTCTTTTCATGAAATTCTACAAAATATGTAAATTCTCTTAATTATGAACACCAGTGTATATGCCTAGCATTATTTTTCGACATCGGGCAATTGACACAAAGACATTTGTCGTAGCTTACAATCAATTTGAAGAAACTATTCTTGTAAGACTCGGTGTTCCGCGATGCAAGGAATTGTCGCACAGCTTGCTCCCCCACAATATTGTTTCTGATGGACTTGAGCGCGATTAATACGCAGTGCGGACGCCACGTCTGTTATGTGACTATCCTCTAACACAATGTTAGTGGATAGGTAGCATTGTTCTTTTCATTTGTGCATGTTGAGGAACGCCCACTCCGATTTTCAGCCTCCACACTCTGATTCATTCCTTCAAAGGAGATGCAACATTATCTTCAAACTATCTGACGCGACATAACCATTTCATCATACTCGGTATGTAGGTGTTCATAGATAACGGACATACCAATGTCCCACGTGTCCATTCATACAAGATAATTGCTCGCACTTCCATTGTTAACCACATTTTCAATCACGTCTCAGGTACACTAGTCTGCTGCTACTCTTTTTTTCTTCGTCGCTCTGCACATGCACCATTCCTCCTCCATTGACGCTATTTTCGTCATTGAATCAGCAATGGGCGTGGATTCTTATGGCGGTTGCTTGTTTCAACTGAAGTACAATGTACTCTTCAAAAAAAAAAAAAATGACGAAACTTACTTTCCGAATATCCCTTGCGTGTATATATATATATATATATATATATACTGTAAGATACACGAGTTATGTCATAAGACCTAATCATCCCAAATCCATTTCAATTTGAAAATTAATGTCCAATTCATTGTTTTGATTGTATTTTAAATTACAAAATGTTGGTAGATTTCCTACACGTGGTGATATGCGTAAGCCGAATATTATTATTTTTGGTTTATTTTTATGTTTTTAATAAGATTTGAGTTCTATCATTATTTTAGTTTTTGATTTTAGGATTTATTTGAGCTTATGTTTTTTTTTTTTTCTAAATTGCTTTTTAAATATTTTGTTTTCGCTTTCAACTTCTTTTGACTTGTATTCTTGGTTTTATAACTACTTTTCAATAATATATTTTGTTTATGAAGATAGTTTGGCCAATAAATCTAGAACAACCCTTCATAACAGTTTAAGGCCTGCGGCAAATTTAAATATATTACTTTCTAATTTTTTTTAAAAAATTTAAATTACTGTATCCTTTTAAAAATGTCTGGTATTTGTCTAATTATTTTTGATTTAATTTATTTTCCTTTGAATTTAATATATTTTTTCTTCTATTGTTAAATTTGTTAAAGGTATTTCCATATACTTTTCTGCTTTCAATTTTTCCTGTCTATTTTTATTATTTGGTTTATGTCATATTTCTTATTGATTCAGTAGTGATTTTTTTTACAAATTAAAAAAATTTTAAAATACAACTTCTTACTTTATTTGTAGTTGAAATTCTTTGTAATTGTAGCTCAATTAAATATATATTTCGAATTACACCCTCACATGCATATACATTATATATATATATAACAGAATGCAAAAAAAAAGTTGTATTTTCTAAAATAATCAAACATACCATAAATAATAATATTTTTAAAATTAGTAGAATAAGTTCATAAGAATAAAATTATTAAATTGACATTATGAAAGTAAAATGAACACAAGAAAGACCATTTTGAAAGACTAGTAAATTTAATCAAGATAAAGTCGCAAGAACATTATAAGGTATTTTTAATAACACTGTCATAGGCATCGGACTGAGATGTATATTAAGCAAATATTTTAAACGAAATCTAACCATCACTACAGGAATTATTTTATAAGAAATTAGTGTCCTACCAAAATCACAAGAATCAGAATAGAGAATTCAATAAAAACCTTTTAAAAAACTGGCATTCAAAATTGATAAATGAAAGAAAACATGTACGAAACAAAGAAAACAAACAAATAATAATTCAAACAGAAAAACACCATTGCAAAATTATTAGAGAGAAGAGAGATATGATTTAAAATATTTAAAACTTTACTTAAAACGTTCTAACCTCAGGAGAAATTAGAAAAGACTATGAATGTGTAGCGGCTATCTTCAACAACAACACTAAAGGTTAAAAACGCTTTATTAACTATCCCTGGGAGATGTTTCTTTTAGCCTAGTTGATAAGGAAGCATCCGAAAGCGACCGGTCAACTTTTTTTAGGATCCAGTGGCTAAAGTTTCGAAACACCAGGGACCATCCAAGGTCAATACTTTCTCCCTCAAAGGGGACAGGAAAGCTAAAAATGAAAAACCCACCGAAACAAAAAAATAACTATAAAAATGATACAAAAAACTATAAATAAAATTTTCTACAGCTATTAAAAATATTAAGATGATTTGAAATTAGAAAGGAAAATTAATTTCTTAATAAAATAACTATATTTAAAAAAATTAAAAATGCTCTTGCCATCTGAAGAACAAAAGAACTATTTTTGGATAAATTATTTAACAATATAAAAAAAATCGAAATACGTAAAAGTTATTTAAACCAAAATAAAGTTAGAAATAATATATAACACATGGATCAATAAGTTCCGAGACTAACCCAGAGATGGCGCTCGTAGTAAACCAGTAACCAGGTCTTTCTAGAGTACGAACATTTGCTTGAAACGTGTCAAAATTTTAAGTCGATCGGACCAGAAACAGCTGAGTTATCGAGGTTGGAGTAAAGTCGCTTTGTAGTTTGTTTAAAAAATGGAAAAAAACCGAGTTTCGTGTTCTGATAAAACATTGTTTTTTAATGGGTAAAAACACCGTGCAAGCGAAACAATGGATTGAAAAATGTTACCCGGTCCATCAAAAGCAACGATTTGTCGGTGGTTTGCCGAGTTTAAACGTGGTCGTACCGACACAAATGACGCGGAACGCTCGGGTAGACCTGTGGAAGCCGTTACACCGGAAAATGTGAGTGAAGTGACAAAAATTATAATGAAAGATCGTAAAGTGAAGCTCCGTGAGAGTGCTGTGATGACACAGATATCATATGGAAGTGTATTTACTATCCTTCATGAAAAATTGAGCATGAAAAAGGTTTTTTCCAAGTGGGTGCCGCGATTGCTTTCGATGGAACAAAAACAGCAACGAGTCGATGATTCAGAAAGCTGTTTATCGCTATTTACTCGCAACAAAAAAGATTTCTTGCGTCGTTACGTGACCATGGACGAAACATGGATACATCACTACACTCCAGAGTCGAAGCGGCAGTCATCTGAGTGGCGCACAGCTGGCGAAAGGCGTCCGAAGCGTCCGAAAACGCAGCAGTCAGCTGGCAAAGTCATGGCGTCAGTTTTTTGGGATACGCATGGCGTGATTTTCATTGACTACCTCGAAAAAGGTAAATCGATCAACAGTGATTATTATATTGACTTGCTGGTGCGTTTGAAGGAGGAAATCGCAAAAAAAACGACCGCACATGCAGAGAAAAAAAATCATTTTTCACCAAGACAATGCACCCTGCCACAAGTCGATGAAAACAATGGCAAAATTGAACGAATTGGGCTTTGATCTGCTTCCCCACCCCCCATACTCGCCAGATTTAGCCCCCAGTGACTACTGGCTCTTTGCTGATCTTAAAAAAATGCTCCAGGGAAAAAATTTGGCTTAAATGAGGAGGTCATCGCTGAAACTGAAGCTTATTTTGAAGTGAAAGATAATTTTTTTTATAAACATGGTATTGAAATATTGGAAAAGCGTTGGTACGATTGTATCACCCTAAAAGGTGATTATGTTGATGAATAAAAAAAAATTTTGCAAAAAAAATGTTGTTTTCAATGTTAGTCTCGGGACTTATTGATCCATGTGTTATATATAATATTTTCTCTTAATAATAATTTAATTTTTTAATTTTTCCCATTCTCAAATTCAAAACTAAAGACTTCATTTTTTCTTCCAGATCCAATTCCAAATTGTCCTTTTATTTAAAAGATCACGCACTCATAAAATTTGTTTAATCCGCTTTCCCTTGATCGTATACCTGTTAAGAAATAATATCTACTAAACTTTCTGTCTGTAGCTAAAGTCTCTAAGAATCCCTACGTCTAGAACTTGTGAGATCATAAGACTGAAAAAATGTTCCTAGAAAATCCTTACTGTAAAACTCAATACACAGCGAAAAAGCTCTCTTCTACTTCTCTCTCTCTCTCTCTCTCTCTCTCTCTATATATATATATATATATATATATATATATTATCTCCGATGTTCAACGCCCGCCTGTAGAGGGAGCGTGTGTAAGATGCCACTCTCCAAAAGACGTAAAATGGATTTAGTCGAGCTTGCGCTTGTACGAGGCGAAAATGTCCTGAACGTTACTATTCCAACAATAAGGGCAATCGTAATTAATAGCGAGTACTACGAACAAAATTTCGCGAGATGATGTCTCGAAAGGATAATTAAAGACAATTGAAGGGAAACAAATTGAAGAAAGGGATAGGAAATGGCAAAAAGAATCGGAAAAAAGAGATTAGGAGAGAAATAAAGAAAAATTTAGAATTGAAATCAATAGTAAAACGGAGTCCCAAATGCGGAATGATAGCGATGTTATCGGTCCAGAAGAAAATAAGAGTCCTTTAGAACTGAGAAATCCTGCACAATAATTTGATTTAAAAGACGGTGCCATACCTCCATTTTTAATTTTTTTCGAAAGGCAAACCAAACGAATTGGTCTTAAGGAAGAAAATTATGTAAGTCACCTGTTAGGATTCTTACCCTTCGAAATCACGTATCTAATCACAGGGAATCAGAAGAAGAAGCGAACGAACATGGACATGTTAAAAATTTGCTGTTAAAGCGATTTAAACATAGTGCTGTAACGTTTAGGCAAAAATTTATTACTCATGTTAAAAAAATCAAAAGATACATGGGCGATTTCGTTTTAGAAATGCGTAACTATTTTAACGAATTGTTTGCAGGCCAAAAATTGAACTATTTCGATTCTTTAGGGAAATTAACTATCACAGACCAGTTGAAAAAATGTTTTCTAAATTTTATGCGAGAACATTATATTCAATCTTGATCAAAGTTTGAAAAACCATAGAAATTCGCAGAAAAATTAAATGAATACGAAAGCTTTCGAACTGGCATTAAAAATGGTGGACATGAAAACAAAAAGCTCTAGTTTATAAATTTAATCCTGCGCTGATCCTAAAAATTATTCGTGAAGAAATTTGAAGTAACATAATCATATAAAGCAAGTAGATTCGAGTCTAATAAATAAGAAGAGGGAACACCAACACCCCATAAATTTAAGGTAAGAAGAGGAGCATTAAGGCGAACAAATAACCCTAAAACTTCAAATTAGGCTCGGTTTCGTTTGAATTTTATCAACGTCTCACAAGAAGCAACACGAGGGCTATTGTATGTGGACCTTTTATTTTGAATCTCGGTCAAGTGACGTGGACGACACCTGAGTTAGCAACCCCTCTTCTAACCTCACCTAACTAACTTTGTCTACAGGCGGGATGACTTTCAGCCAAGACAGATTTAACATACATTAGCCTTGGCTACACGGTTTGTCTTCAGTGACATCAAGGCTCGAACCAACGACTCGACTGAAACCACCGCCCGCGAGTCCTCTGCCTTAACCACTAAGCGACCGCGGTCACACTTTTAACAGAAAAGAAGAACCAAAAATGCTTTTCTTGTAATAATTGCGGTCATCTCTGAAAAGATTACCTCTTTCCGTGTATATTATTTGTGGTGTCAGGACACTGCAAAATATATTGCACAAAAAATAAAAATGAGCCCAGAACAAGTTTGTGACGGAGCGCAGTCCGCACCTGAGAGATACTTCAGAACCACACATGTAAATAACTACAGTGTCACTGCCCTGCTTAATACGGAATCCTAGTGTTGTTTATTGATAGAATCAGTTGCAAACAACCTAGGATTGGACATTTCTCCTTGTAAGAAGGATAAATATTCTTTTGCTAATCAGTTAAGCCCAGTCTCGCAAAGTTAATGGGCAAGAGTAATAGATTTTTTAAATTGAGGATGTTGTGGGAAAATATATGTATGTTTTAAATTTCCAGACTCAGCTCAACTAGTTGATTTAGTGATTGGACGTCCATTTTTAGACCTGTTGTATATTGCTTATACCGGGGAGGACGAAAATTTACACAAATTGGTAATGCAAAACATTACTCATCCATCAAATTAGATTACATTGAAGAGACACCACGTATCGAATTCAAAGGGGCTGAAACTACACAAACAATAAAGAATAGCGTTAATTTTATAAAAGTGAAGACAGAGGAAATTGACTATAGATTAATTATGATCGAGGGGAAGGAAGAAAATTTCAGTTGATTATCCAAAATTAAGAAAAGTAAAGCTATTTTACCGATTGTTGGACATTAAGAAATAACACTAAAAGAAAATCAAATCGTTGCGAAAGCGGAATTAATAGATGAGATTAATTCCAAACCTCATTCAAATTATTTCAATGACAATTTCTAATGATAGTCAACCCGTAGAAATGTTCAGTGTTAGCAATAATGAAGCAAATGTGAAGTCGTATATCCTTAGAACAAATAAAATGTGATGAAAACTTAACGAAACAATAATGACAAGATATTGCTCGTTCATTAAATGAGTTCAGGGATTGTTTTGCATTAAATGTATATTGGAGTTAGGATGGACAAAATTAATGAAGATAGATATCAAAGAAGTTGAAGACTCTTTGAGGCTCTATCAAACAAATGCCTCCAAAAGATCAGCCATTAAAAATATTGTAAGAGAACGGAAAGAAAATGGCACAGGCTCAGAAACACATTCATTTTATAAAGCCCTGTTCTTCTTGTACGAACAGGTGAAAATAGCTTAGTAGTTGATTATAGACGTCAGACTAATCTATTGATTATAGATTTCATAATAGCCAGACTATAAAAGACAAATTTCCCCTACCTAAATTAGATAAATTATTAGAGCAATAGTACGGGTGCAGTCTATTCACAACATTAGACTTAGCGCATGGTTTCCTTCAAATACAACCGAAGACTCAAAATCGAAAACTGCTTTTATCACTCCAGACGAAAACGGATAATTTGAACGAATGATATTTGACTTAACTAACACTCCTGCAAAATTTCAAAGATTAGTGTACCATGCATTAGGAAACTTATGTAACAAAGGCGTTTTATGTTGTCTTAATGGTATCCTAGTATTAGTGAAAACTTAGATAGAAATGGTCGAGATAAATTGATTAAAATATTTGAAGCTCTAAGCGCAACTAAATTAATTCTGAAGTTATCAAAATGTGAATTTGCAAAACCGGAATTAGTGTACTTAGGATTTGTTATTAATAAACAAGAAATTAAACCAGGAACAAGAAAAGTGGAAGTAATATCTAAATTCCCTCAAACGGAAAAATTACATGAAATTAGATGCTTTATCAGATTAATAGGTGTTTTAGAAGATTCATTCAAAATTACTCGTTTAAAGTCAAAACGTTGACTCAGTTAACAAAGAAAAATGTAAATTTTTAGGAAAAAGTCGTTTGATACACTGAAAAAAGAATTGGCAAAACAGCCCATTTTGACGTCTATTATCCAGAAGCAAAGTTCACGCAGATCGGATGGAATTGATAGTATATAATGGCAGCTTGGAAGAGATGATTAGTGGCGTGTATTGTGTTAGCAAGAAAACAACTGAGGCTGAAAGAAAGTATATTTAAATAAATTAGAGTTAATGGTGATCGTGTGGACATTTGAGTGACTAGGACAACTTCTTTTGGATATAAACTTTACAGATGCACCAGACTGTCAGGCGTTAATTTATCTGAATGCAAAAAAGTAAAGTAATCCCCAGATTGTCTGATGGAGCATTCTTATACAATTTATAGCTTTGAAGTTAAGCATAGGCCAGGTGTTAAAATAGGCCACGTGGATGCAATGAGCAGAGTTCTTGTTTCTGAATCACTATGACACTATGACAAGTCTTATTCAGAGAAACTTTGAAGCGTGTTTGACCTTGAGTAAAGATGAACAAATTCTGATTATTCAACAAGCTGACAAAGATTTTAGAAAATTAAAAGAAATTTTGAGAAAAAGGACAGTATGAAAGAACTACCGAAGAAAAACAGATGATAAGCAACTATGTTTTCAAAATAAATAGATTATATAGAAGTGCTAAGGGAAAAAGAAAGCAGGAACGATGTGTACTTTATATAATACCAAAAAGTATGAAGAAAAGTACAGCAGTAAAATTTCTAGATCTGATGGAACATTTTTCAGATGATAGGACAGTTAATAGGATAAAGGAGTTATATTGGTTTCCAAACATGAAACATTACTTTAGATGATATATATCTATATACTTTGAATGCTTAATTAAGAAGATTACAGGAAGTAAACAGCAGGGAATTTTACACTCAATTAAGCCAGAAAAAATACCTTTTCCCCTTAAACATGTTTATCACTTGAGACTATTTTGAAAAGTTCTCGAGGCAATCAAGATCCATTGACAATTTTACGAAATTCATCCAACTTTTTCCTGTTAAGAACATCTCCTCGCCAAATGTATTAAAGATCTTGAAAGATTTTGTCTCAGAATTTGAATTACCTGACCGAATCATCAGTGACAGAAGTTCATGTTATACGTCGCGTCAATTCGAGCATTATTGCCACGATTGTGAAATAAAGAATACTCTGAACTCTACGCAACATTCCATGGGAAATAGAATGGCTGAATGAACTAATAGAACAGTCCTCTCTACAATACCTTCAAAAGAGGGTACTTATCATAAAGATAGAGATTTGAAAATAAAAGAAACAGAAAGAAATTTGAACAATGTCGTTTACAATACAACTGATAAACCTCCCTTTGAAATGTGTTGTATAGATATTCTCCAAGGTTCAATGACGGTATACTTTGGAAAATTATAGATGAGGTTGTTGAAATGTGGAATGACCCCAAAAGAACTCCAAAGGGAAACACGCAGTGTAATTGAGAAGAAGCAACAAAAAATTAAAGGTATATTAAGACAGGAAGAAGTGTTGAACCGTGACCTTCGAGCCAGGAGAGATAGTGATTGTCCGATGTAAATCAAAACCATTAGGGGGAAATTAGCACTCACCATTAGGGGAGCCTTCCATAATCCAGGCGAAATACAGAGAACCGTTAATATTTACAAAAATACTCCCAAATAACACCTGCAGAGTCACTCAGCTGGAAGAGAAGCAGAAAGGCCGATTCTACACAGAGACTGCTCACGTCAGTCAGCTCAAAGCATAGCGAAATCATCATGTGGATGATGAAGAGAGAGAGAGTTTCATCCTCTCTCTTAAGGCTATATGAACACAAGAAACCAGACGCTACCCACCAAAGACAAAGGGGAATTCTTAGACGTGAAATAAATAATTGACAAAGAACAGTTTTAGTAAAATTTCCTAACTTCATTAACGAGATCCTACCGATTGAAGGAAGTATCAAGAATTATGATCAGCGGTTTGGTGACAAAGAAGATGGGACATATTTTAAAGACGAAAAACACGTATCAAGTAAATGACTACAGCGATGAAAGGAGTGTAATCCAATGCCACAAGCCAGGAACCCCCAAAGGACGGTTATGGAATTAATGAATGACCGTAGAAAAGGAGAGACAAATAGGTGCGAGGATTCTAATTTAATATATATATATATATATATATATATATATATTAGGGACTGATAAAAAATCAAGAATTATTAACTATGACTCTTTTTATTATTATTATTTTTGGAATTCATTATTACAGTTCTTTTTGTGTGTTTATGCATCATAAATTGCAGTCTTTATCTGAATTGAATACTTGTTAAGAATTAAGTTGATTAGCTATTTCTCATAGAACATTTAAAACAAGAAAAGATTTATTTTGTAACGATTCAATGATATTCTTAGAATTGTCTTAATGATTGTGTTGTGTTAAATAATTTTTATTTTTACTATTTACTGTGCGGACCAATATCGAGACTTTGAAGTCTATGAGAGTTTAGCATTTTCTAAGCGTAGGAAAATTAATAACTCTAAGTATGTAAATTTTTTAATGCTCGGGAATGTATGATAATAATTATTTGAAACATGACTTAATGTTTGATATTTTTATTGTTTTGAAAGATTTTAATATTGTTGTTCGATATTTTTTTTTACCTGTGCATGGTTTAAAGTTCATGAAATTGATGTTTCAAAGTGTGATAATTAATGTTTTGAACTATTTTAAATAAGGCTTTTATTAGCAATTTTGTAATGTCATTCTGTTATGTTGTAGGTCAACTTAATATTTAGTATTTATGATACATGAGGTACTTTGTTATGTACAAGGGCTTTGTGTTAATTGTAAATCTGTACAATCAGGAACGACTCTTTATATCAGAAAGTGGCCGAATGTTAACACCAATGTTCAACGCCAGTCTGTAGAGGGCGTCTTGTAAGGGGCGAGTGTAAGATGCCACTCACACAAACCCCTTAATATCCATTATAAGCGAGCGAGTTGACACTCTTGAGTAAGGATAGTAAATAAAGAACTGTTATAGTTATACAACCAGGTCTTTGTCTCAGGGCAACAGTAATGTAATAAGCAAAAGATTACTAGCTAAAAGTTATTAAGAAAAGTATAAATAAAGTAGGAGAGTAAGGATTCTAACAATCAGATGGCGTGTTTCACTATATATATATATATTAATGTGATAATTTGATGTAGTACTATTGATGTTATAATATGTAAATTGTATATATATATATTATATATATATATATTGTGATGATGATTATATATATAAACCTTTCATATATATTATATAATATATTATTATATATAAAATGAATTTGATTGAACTAAAATTATAAATTATCTCTTTTAAACAATAATTTTTAAATGTTTTTCTTTGAAAAAAATCTACTCATAAATCAGCACATTTCAATATTTTGTGAAATAATTTTATACTGTTAAAAGTCAGACCAGTTTGAATAATTACTAATTTTTGTTGGGCAAGATATAATTGTAAATGATATTTCCAAGAATTTATGTATGTAAATTACATACAATTAGACTATTACATAAAAGCAAATTATATCCTTTGTTAAGTTATTGTATGTTTACTTTGAAAGCTTTTAATTCTGAATACTTAGTTTTATGAATAATAATATTAGTTTGAATTAAATTTAAATAGGAAGAAGAAAAAGATGAGTTGGTTTTGCAGGCTAAGTAGTTCATACACTCATATATATATATATATATACACGGGCAAAAGTTCAGGACTGCCTTCAAGTAAAACAATTTCCAGGTAGCACTATCTCTGCACCAATTCATGAACGCATGCTTATACGCCTTCTCCGACGCATACGCGAGATTTTTATTCCATTTGGATGGTTCCAACTTCTCAGTGTTCACTCGAGTGTGGTGTGTCATAGTGGTCCTCATCATTAAAATGGAGCAAAAGAACGAATTTTTTGTTTTAAATTGGGTAAAATGGCCAGAAACCCTAATAGAAATGATTAAAACTGTTCATGGTGACGAGGCTATATGAGTCGTTCGCGTGTGTTTTGACTGGTTTGCAAAGTTTGAGATGGGGAAAGCGACGGACTGATGATGAGAGGTGTGGTCGTCACGTTCAGTCGGACTGATGAAAATGTCAGAATTACTGCAAGCGTTGGTGCCATCAGACCCGTCAGGCGATAGAAATGGTGCAGAATCTTTAAACATGAGTGTAGGGTCTGTTTTACGATAATGACGGAGGATTTGAAAAGAAACTCTGTGCGCACTTTGTGCCACACACTCTGACTGGGTAAAGAACGCGAATTGCTTCTTCCGAGATTTGATTACCGCGGCCGATGAGATGCGAAAACCATCGTCACCGGGGACGGAGTCAGTAGTGCCTCGAATATGATCCGGAAACTAAACGCCCAAAGTTCAGGAAGGGACAAGTCCGGGGAAAGCCGACCGATGATAAGAAGTTCGTGCATTAAAGCAAAAACAAAGGAACGATGCTGCTCGTGTTTTCGACAGTCAGTTATCCACCACGAATCCTTCGAAGAAGGTTCACTAATCACTGGTTGCCTTTACAAGGATGTCTACACCGGCTATGCGGCGTGAAGACCCAAAATGTTGGACGAGTGGTAATTGTCTTGCATGAAAATCACCGTCACAAACCATCCCATTGTTCAGCAATTCTTGGCGCGCAGGCAGGAGTTGCTCATCGACCCCCCCCATATTCACCTGACTGTCCCCTCAATTATTTTCTGTTTTTTAGAAGTGGAGAAGGGACAGTGGTACATTCTCGGTAGAGGACATCGACGTCAGTGACAAGGGACCTGCAGAGTGTGTTGCAGTCGAGGCGTTCCAAGAAGGTGTTCAAAGATCTTTATACAAGATCCAAACGTTGTATTGAGGGCAGAGGATTGTAGAAGCGATATTAAAATAAACTTAAATTTTTGCTGTGTTATGTGTGCATTCAGTCCTGGAACTTTTTGAATACACTGTATATATATATATATTTATATATATATATATATATATATATATAACTATATATATATATATATATATATATATATATATATATATATGTAGTAGTATTGTGTGTGTGTTACGTATTGTGTACGTGCGTGTGGGTGGGTGTATATGTGAGTCTAATTCAATATTCTATGTAAAAGCATTCTAAATTATTATATTTGTTTTATCATTCAGAGAGACAGTAATGGGAAGTGGAAACAACGACCAATATTAGACAAAGGTCATGATTTGTCGCATCTTTAATGTATCTATATATATGTAGGTGTGTCACCAAAAATCAAAGTACCATTCCACTAAGAAAATAAAACTACAGTTCTTGCAGAAACCATTGTGTAAAACAAATTAATGAATTATATATTTAGCAAAAGAAATATTAATGTAGCTTAAGGAATAACAATGTTTATTGTATAACATTCTTTGATTGGTTTGTAAAAGGAAGCAATGAATTGAGATGAATTGTTACAAATATATTATTAAACACAAAGAAGTCTTTTCCGACCAATCATAAATAACTGAAAATTTGCATATTTTCAAATAACATTTA
>BMAW01069000.1:648283-668600 GCA_019974015.1 Nephila pilipes | reverse complement strand
TAGAAATGAAGTGAAGTGTGGGAGTTAGGAAATATATAACTCCGACTGAAAGTCGCGAAAGAGAAGCTGAGGGAGAAGATATAGAGAGGCTGAAGGAGAAGTGGAAAGAGAGGTTGAAATAGACGTCAGGACTAAAAGCGTAGTATTTACAGAGATTTAGTGTTCCAGATTGCTACATTAGTTGCGGAGTTTGAGTTGCAGTCGAGGAAGGTTTAGTGGTAAGAGTCTGTTAGATTACTATTGGGGGGTTGAATTTCGGTAATAGAAATCCTCCCCTGGAGAGCATATATAGTTGCTGTTATAGTAAATAGAAGTTAATAAATTCCGTAAATATTGTTCTAGTGTCTCTTTGATTGGTTATTGTGTCTTAGTGTTTAATAATTGAATCTAACTATGGCACAAGAGGAAGCCCGGATCGGGCAGGCGTCACACTGACGTCCATCCGTTCCCACCCCTGGTGTAGGAGCAGCCGTGTTTCCCGTAGAGTTTTTCGATGGTTCTGGGAATGTTAATGACTTTTTAGCTAGCTTGGAGGATAATGTTCAGTATTATAGCATTCCGGAGTCCCTTCAACCGGCATATTTGAGGAATAATCTCACAGGTCGTGCTCGGGAGCGGTACTCGGTAATAGGTGAAATTTTAGTTAGAGGTAGAGATGGGGGTATCGACAATTTAAAACAAGCCCTTCAACGCGCCTTCCCTGCAGTGAGAGACCGCACGGAATTAGAGGCTGAATATTATGGGTCTAAGCAAAGAATTAGTCAGTCGCCAACAGCATTTATTTTACGAATGCTTAAAGTTGCTCAGTTACTGAATTTTGTGGTTACGGATGCGACAATAGTGCAGCATATAATGAGCCGCTTGGCTCCAAATGTGCTAGACTATGTGGAACTTAGGAATCCCACGACAAAAGCCCAACTCCTGGAAGTAGTGACAACATACGAGTCGCGTCATGCATCTTATAACCCACCACCTAGACAGGAGAACTATCAGCGCGCAGGGTATCAACAGGGTAATAATAGACCAAATTTTAATAGACTGCGTTCACCAGATAGAATGCATGATAGGAGGCCAAGGTATAATAATGGATATGACCAGCAAGGAAGCAGGTATCCACCTTCAGGGTCAAGGTAGCAAAACTACAGGAGGTTAAACTAATAGGCGATCGAACAGCGGGAGGTCCTCGATCGCGTGGATGGCAAAATCCTCCAGTTATGGCAAACACCATGAAAGTAAGATCCATAAATATTCCTCATATACCCGTTATACTGCATGATACATTTATAACAGCATTATGGGATACGGCGGCTGAGAGATCGTTTGTATCGCTTGAACTTTATAATCGCTATTTTTACTTTGTTAAAAAGCTAGAGTCGAACCTCATCGTATTCACGGCGCAAGGAGCAACTTGTAAAACCCTAGGACACGTAACCTTATCGGTATGCATAAGAAACTTTAAGAAACAATGGCAATTTAATGTAGTGGAAAGTTTGCAGTACCCTTGCTTTCTGGGTGTGGATTTTATGAAGGCATCTAAAATTACGCTGGACTTTGAGGCAAACGCCTTAAGTATACCTAATGGAGAGATGCGACAAGTTAACTGTAAGGAATTAAAAGCGATCGAAATCGATCTAACTAGAACGGGGTTGCAAAAGTGTCAGCAAAAACAGTTGCAGCAGCTCTTCAGGAAGTACGCGGAGTTATTCTCAGATCAGCCAGGTCTCACTCATGTGCTCTACCACGAAATTGGTACGGGAGGTCAACCTCCGGTATTGTCCCGACCTTATCGCTATGATAGAGTCAAAGAAAGCATAATAGAACTTGACATTCAAAGAATGTTGGAAGAAGGAACTATTATGCCCATTCAATCCCCATATGCTTCCCCAGTTGTTTTATGTAGAAAGAAAAATGACAAACCTGTCGATTCCCCTGACTCGTATAGCTTCGCAATAGACTATAAGAAACTGAACGCTATCACTAGGTACCCTAAGTACCCATTGCCGATAATCGATGACCTATTAATGAACATTCAACAAAATTGAATCATGTCTACGTTAGACCTTAAGTCTGGGTATTTTCAATTGGCTATCAATCCCACAGACATACCTAAGACGACGTTTATCACTAAAAAAGGGACGTACGCCTTCAAAAGGATGCCTTTCGGATTATCAGGGAGTGCACCCACGTTTCAGCGAGTGATGGATATCATATTAAAACCAGTGATTGGGAAATTTGTTTATATTTATATGGATGTTGTTATAATTACTTCGGGGTCATTTGATGATCACGTCCATCACCTGGAGATGGTTTTCCAGTTGTTACGGGACGCTGGGTTGACTTTAAACGCTGAGAAATGTCATTTTGGTCAAGAATAATTGAAGTATCTAGGAGTGATCATAAATAAGAATGGGGTGCACACCGATCCTAACAAAATTAAAGCTGTTCTTGATATACTAGCCCCGAAAAATGCACGACAAGTTTCCAGATTTTTAGGGATGATGGGATGGTACCAAAAGTTTATCAGGGGGTACTCCGAACTGTGTGAACCATTGTACGCACTTAAGCGTAAAAAGGTCAAGTTTGAATGGACTCCTGAGGCACAAAAGGCCTTTGACACGCTAAAGGTCACGTTAACTTCAACACCAGTTTTGCAGTTGCCTGATTAAATGCCCCTTTTGAATTGCACACACCGATGCTAGCGCGGTAGTAGTAGGTGCTGTTTTGATGTAGGGTGAAAGGCCCATAGCATATGCTTTGAGAACGCTAAATAAGGCAGAAAGAAATTATTCCATAACTGAAAGGGAATGTTTGGCAGTGATTTGGGCTTTACAAAAATTTCGTTCATACTTTGGGCATTGTCTAACAAAAGTGGTAATGGATCACGCAGCGCTGACCAAGTTAACAAAAGGGGAAAATCTTTCAAGTAGGATGATAAGATGGGCGTTAAAACTGGCAGAATATAACATAGAATGGGAACATAGGCCAGGGAATCAGAATGTGGTGGCCGATATGTTGTCCAGACAGCCTTTTGAAGGACAGGCACTTGAGAGTGTCTCTTGTGCCATTATCAATTCGCTAGTGTTAACGTCGAGAGAACAGCTGAAAAGTGAACAGAGACAGGACCCGGAGTTGGGTTATATTTATCGCTATTTGGAAGACCCGGAAGATTCGACAATAAATGCAGTAATATGTGAAAATTGGTCCCAAGATTCCACAAACTCTGTGTGAATCTTTGCTGAAGGAGTTTCACGATAATCCATTGGTGGGTCATTTTGGCATAAGAAAAACTTATGCCAGAATCAAAGAGTCGTACTACTTTCCAAAGATGAGGAAAATCACAAGTGAGAATGTTTCAACGTGCGACATTTGTCAACGCTATAATAATAAAAACGCGTTTCCAGTTGGACAATTAATTTCTGTAAAAATGACAAAACCAAACGAGCAAATTTCTTTAGATTTATTATGACCATACCCAGCCTCGAATCCCGAAATTCATCGTTTTCTTTTAGTAATTGTCGATAATTTTTCTAAATTGGTTGAATTAATTCCTTTACGAAAAGCATCAGCTAAAGCAGTGGCCACTGCACTTTTTAAAAATTATATATCTAGATACGGAGCTCCAATTAAGGTAGTCAGTGACAATGGACCCCAATTCGTTTCGGAAATATTTGAGGAACTATGTCGCACCTTGAATATTGCGCACATAAAAACTACGGCTTACAGGCCGCAAGCAAATGCTTCAGAAAGAGTCAATAAGAACTTAGTACAAATGATTGCCAGTTACGTGCAATCGAACCACACTTCTTGGGACCATTTCTGCAACAGTTTGCCTATGCAATTAGAACGGCGGTGCACGAAACAACAGGAAAGACCTCAGCCGAACTGTTTCTAAAGCGTAAATTGATAACGCCCTTCCAAAAACTGATACAGGTCCCCGAGCATGGAGATATGGTGTGCAGGGATATTGAAAACCTCTTAACAGAAGTTCAACAAAGAACGGAGATGAAGCAAAATAGACAGGCTCAGTACTACAACAAGAGAAGATGGGAATGGACAGTTAAGATAAATGATCTTGTATTAGTGGAAACGCATCCAATTAGTTCAGCTATACAGAAGATGGTAGCGAAATTTCAGCCCAAATTCGAAGGACCCTTCAAAGTGGTTCGAGTGTTTCAAAACAATGTAGTGATTTTAAAGCATGGAAGGGAGACCACTGTCAATATTGACCAAGTTAAGCTCTACCACCAAAGAAAGGGTAATAGAAAGGGGGAGTGGACTAAGCAAAGTATCTATATGGAGGATCGAGAGATAGAGTCGGGACATAACAGGCAAGATAGTTATGAGGAGAGCCCCGAACCACAGTCAGTTAGACACAAAGGTAAATAGAGGCTAGACCGCTGAGTACCACAAACGAAGCGGAAGACCTCAGTTGAGAGTAATGGGGGAAGACCGCGAAAAAGACGTTTCTTAAGGAAAGCGATAGATCCCGGCTGGCAAGGTAGCAGATATAGGCATAGGCCAACTAAACGGCAATTATCTCGGAATTAGACCTCCTCTCTAAACTCTCCGCCTCCAAAAAGGAAAATGCCCTTAAGGTTGGACACGAGAAGGAAAAGGCAACCAACGTCATCCCTGCATAATACCAGGCTTACCAAGCGGTCTCCAGTTCCGTTAAGAAGAGGACGAGAGGATACAGCTACCCGAGAGGAGCAGTCAGCAGGAGCCACCTACATCCGGCAAATTGAAGAGAACCTCGTCACAAGACAAGAGCAGACAACAAGGAGTCCTTACAACAAACCTAAAACCTTACAAGACCTAACAAAGCCGAGACTAAATATCAGGTTGTATTGCGCTTTGTTATTCTAAATTGACGTGACGAGAAGATATTTTTGGGAGAGCAAGTCTTTGGTCTTATGGCTTCAGTTCCAATACGACAAACAGCTTTGGCTCTTACTCCACTAAGAGCTGAGAACTTTAATGGAAAGTTCAAATTTTTTTAATTGTAAATCACCAAGTTGGTGATCTTTCCGGATGGAAAGTAGCTTAAGTTTATTATACATATTGGAACTTCTAAATTGTAAACATTTGTTAAAGTATAACACTTGTTTATGCATTGACTTTTTTTTTAAGAGTAGATGTCTGGTTATTTTGCATGAATTATGTATAATCATTTCATAACTGTATTTATGTTATACATCTGGTCACATCGCGGCGTAATTAGGGATCGCGACTAATATTAACACTTAGCGCTGCGTTAAGTTCGAATTTTGCATTGTTCCGTCTCGTGACCAGATCGTGTCATTCATTAATTTCTTGAATGTTATGAGAAAAATGAGATGCATTTGTATGAATGATAAGGCTTACTAAAGCTTAACAAAATTTATATACACTGCAATCCATTTTATTGTACCAGACCCTGACCTCAACGTTGTAAAGGAGCCTAAGAATCAGCAATTCTTCGGCTGAGAAAGAATAAGAAGATCATGAAGATCATACGTATTAATAAAAATTAATTATATTCAGAATATTTGTATGCATATTTTTTTTGTAAGCTCTCCTTGGGTTGCGCCTTAGACTAGTCGTTTAGTAGCAGTTTTAGCAATATAGAGTGACTTCAGAAAGCTTCAAATTTTCAGCTTATTATCAAAGGAAATATGGTATTAAATTTAGATTCACTTTATTGATTAGTTTTAGAGTTCGGAAGTTAACCAAGTTTATGATAGCATCCAATTACTTAGGCATTTGGAATTTTATCGTAATTTCACGCTGGGTTTTTGTACCCAACGATAAATCACGTTTCATTTCTGGGAAGGGGTTATGACATTGGGCTATTCGCGCTTTCTCTTCACTAACCTTGGAGACTTTTAATTGAGATTGATTGCTTTTGCTAAACAACCTTTGTCCAACCAAAAATGAAACGTGAATATACAAATAGAAAGCAGGTAGAAATGAAGTGAAGTGTGGGAGTTAGGAAATATATAACTCCGACTGAAAGTCGCGAAAGAGAAGCTGAGGGAGAAGATATAGAGAGGCTGAAGGAGAAGTGGAAAGAGAGGTTGAAATAGACGTCAGGACTAAAGGCGTAGTATTTACAGAGATTTAGTGTTCTAGATTGCTACATTAGTTGCGGAGTTTGAGTTGCAGTCGAGGAAGGTTTAGTGGTAAGAGTCTGTTAGATTACTATTGGGGGGTTGAATTTCGGTAATAGAAATCCTCCCCTGGAGAGCATATATAGTTGCTGTTATAGTAAATAGAAGTTAATAAATTCCGTAAATATTGTTCTAGTGTCTCTTTGATTGGTTATTGTGTCTTAGTGTTTAATAATTGAATCTAACTATGGCACAAGAAGCAGCCCGGATCGGGCAGGCGTCACAATTTGCTTGCTCCGAAGTATTCTAATACATGGTCCCTTAAAGTTTTTTTAAAGAATGTTTTGGAACTAAAGATCAAATTAACATTAAAAATTGGACATTAGTTATTTACGCACTACTCTACTTAATTCCGCAAAAAATTTGGTTTACATAGCGAGGAAATTCTACGTTAGAACTTCTTTAAGTATGTTAATTAATCTTTTAATATATAATATAACCATTTAAGCCATTAAGAATTATACCAAATTTATCCCGTATTTATAACAAATGCGAAAGAACGATGTCCTTTTTTTGACTACTCAATATTGACAAAAACGGAACATAGTATTAAGGTATTACTGAAACGTGAAATACACAGAAATAAGAAAGACATACAAATGCTCCATTTAACTTCATATTGATTATATAAACATTTATAAAATTAACTTTGCATAAATCATATAAAATTATAATTTACGTAATGCATGTAGAAAAATTAATATAATTGACGAACTTAGTTTTGTTCTGTAACAATATGTAACTATATATAAGTAATATTAAATTGCGCTTGCTCTTTTTACCATATGTAACAAAGTACTAAATTATTGAAAGAATACGTAACATATTACTTTCGATCATTTACGAATGTTAACATGTGTCAATAATTTTTATGTTTTTACTCAATGACACTGCGTGATAATACAAGTTATATTTGTCTAATTATACGAGTAATTTTATTACAGAATAATCAAGCAATTCATATTCAGTAAAGTATTTATGAAGTGAGAAGTGTTTTTTTTTTAAAAAAATATCTTTTTAAGTTTATGATAAAAAGATATCTTGAGATAATAAGATTATAATTAAAAGCGTTTTAAAAAGATTCTATTAGAAAAGAAAATGAAAGAAAATGATAATTTAAAAGAATACAGAATGGAAGTAAATACACATGAGTAAATAGGTTTTTAGAATAAAAACGAAAAAGTATGCTTTTTGTATATTTTTTACCCAAATTAATTTTTTTTGTTAAAATAAAACTGTTTAATAAGAAGCAAAAGCTAAATTAAAATATGATATAATAAGTTATTATTGTAAATAGTTTGAAATTAAATAAACATCGAACATACGTTTAAGGATATAGGTAGTGAATAAAGAACAAAAAGGATTATTTTTATCTCTGTGAATTGTTATTTAACAAAAAGTATGTAAACTTGGAGAAGAGCAGCGAATTAACCCGTATTTTCAAGATAATATCCGATTTTCGTGGATAAGATGTATTTTATTTCAATTTTAAAACAATTTTCAATTTCTATATATTCATTTAAAAAGCTTTTGATCATGATGTGGAGGTATATCAGTTTTATTTTATTATGTGAAGATACACTCTTTTGCCTCATCCTAATAAGAAATACACTTTGGTTTACATTTACGATGTAATGGTGTCGAAAGAAAGCGAGAAAGAAAGGCAATAAAGGTGCAGCGGTTCGCCAACAGGCAGATCACTCACCGATTGTGGAGACAGCCTAACAGATTCTGCAGGCGCTGCGAGGCGTTCCTCACCAAAGCAGAAATCCTGGTGCGCGCGCTCCTTCTCTTCTGAGAACTGACTCTCTCTCTCTCTTTCCGACTTGCGCTATAACTTGATGCTCGTTCGGAACTCGTTGTACATAGTTCAATGGTGTATTATTAAAGAAATATCAGATGGTTTAGTTTATATCTGTGTTTAAAGCAGCAGCCGCAGCAAAGAAAAGCCGATTCAGGAGCATAACATACCATATTACATTGCTATATTCTTTCACTCAATTAAACATCGCCTTAAGATGTTATAAAACTGAAACTCTGGCAGTATGTAGGATCTTTTCACTATGAATCTTTTATACATTTGCGTCTTTTTAGAACGAAATCTTGTTAAATAACGTGGAAAAAGGCTTTGAATTAAAACAGAATGTTTGTGATTCGTTCTTGGATAATTCTCAACTAAATTCTAAAGCTTTCATCTCAACAATGACTGGCACTTACATGTTCTTCTTCAAAATTTCTAAATTAATCAAGAAGTTATTCCACTTTTTCATGTAATGACTATTTTTAGCAGGTCCCATATTTCCTCTAATAGAATTTTATGATGATATGTTAAATACGATTACACTTCACGTAAGGCTCACTTAAATCAACGAAAGCAATTTTCAATATAAGTTTTCCTGCAATGCAAATTTTTATTACCAAAAAGTTTTAATATATAATTACTCTCGAATTATATAAGTTATTTAATGAAATTGCTGAAAACATTGATTTTATTTAAGCTTAAGAAATAAGAATTTAGATAAAAATATATCTTACTTGAAGCGCATACTCCTATCAGACATTGCTACAAATAAAAAAAAATAATAAATCTAAAATTAAAATATTGTTCAACAAACTGAAAAATATCTAAGAAACCTCAAAATCATACAGAGTTTGCATTTCGTCGCATTAAAAAGACCTGTCCTGAAATTATATTCATATCTTCTTTAACTAACGTTATAGAACAAAGATGACTACGAAATTTTACTATGCAAATGCAATCTCCAATACCTATATCATATTCGACTTCATTATTCTGTAGAAAAGAATAATTTTCAAAATACTATTTTTTATAGTTTGGATGATTACATTTTTTCTCCTGGGTACAATATGTTTCATATTTAGCATCCATATATAATGCCAATTTTGAATTTTAAATTTGTACGTTAAAATAAAAATATCTGCATCTGCGGAAACCTTTAACATTATAAAAATATTGTATATTAAGTCAAGGGACATTATCATATGAGTTTATGTTAATATTTATGTATTTTTATATCTAAAAAAAGAGCTCTGAGTTTAGACGCAGTTCTTAAACTTTGAGGAAAGATACCTCCAAATAGCGTCAACATTTGTAAAGGCTCACTAACAACTTAAGTAATAAGATAACATTTAAGATTAAAACAAGCAGGTAGATTAAAGTTGTTTCTATTGTCATATCGGCTTGAAAAAAGTGTAGGTTATGCTTAATGTTTCATTTCATTTAACAAAATAAAATCGATTTGAAAAAGAAAGAAGGACTATTGAACGATACTATACTGCTGCTGATTAACTGGACTTCTAGCTCGAAATTTTTGTTCAAAAATAAACATCGTTTCAGTTTACAAATTTAAGAACTTATAAAACCTGTAATCGCATAATAAAAAGTTAAGTTTTATTCTTTTTTTTGATACATCATAATAATTCTTAAGCTTTCTATCAAAATATAGTAAGTAAATATGATAGTTAATTTAAACCGAAACCATATATATATATACTAAAACGATGAAACGATGATGACGAAAGCATAGTTGCGCAAAAATGAATACAATGCATATAGTATGGAATCAAACAAAAAAAAAGTTTTTATCGAACTCATAGTATCGTTACACATGATTGTAGTCGAAGAGGAAGAACAACAAGCAGATGTTCCTTAGCATGGGATATGCCCTCCCCTTACTTGTGGTCTTCAAGCCCCCACCTTGCAGCTGTGGTGAAGAATGGCTGTGTGTGGAGGATTTATCATGCTAGGAATTAGTCAGGTAAAAGTCAATTGAATATTTGAAACTTGAAGTGATACACAGGTAATTATAAGATGAGCCTTGGGTTTTGCTGAATTTTTCATTGAATGGAAGGTAAGGTACTAAGCAAGCTGCCAGTAAGGGGAAAGAAATTAACCGAAGAAACTAGTGAAGAAAGTTGAAAAGTTTAATTTGCCTGTACCATGTGGGAGTGAGAGATAGTCATAGGGCGGTGAGTAGGGAGTGGAGTAGGTGACAAAACCAAAACTCCGCCCTAAAGAAGGGGTAGAATGTTGAATGAGAAAAACTCTCTTGTGTTAAAAATAATAAAGTTGAATTAAAAATGAATTTTAGATTTATGGTGGATCCTAAAAAACGTGAAGTACTTTTCTGGTTATTTTGGTGAGGTGATCAATTGGGTATTGATCTTGTTCGAGGGTTTAAATGTTAAGATTATTGATGTTTGGGAAATTATTAAAGAAATTAATTAAGGTATCTTGGATATGTTTACGAAAGCTGGTTATTTTAAGAGCTCTTCTAATTTGAGTGTTTTTCATGAACCATAGGTTTTCAGAATTCATATGTAGAACGGAATTTTGTGTATTTTCAAGATTTTAGATGTTTGTTTTGGAGGCATACGTCCACATGGGGCACGCGTAGCTAATAACTGGTTGCATAACGGAGGAATAAAGAAGCATCTTGTTTTCTAAAGACATTTTATAATTCCAGTAGATTATGGGATAGAGCTTACGAGCTAAGTTCGAAATGTTTCACATTTCTGTGTAAGGTGTTGTTTCCAAGTAAGTTGTATATCCAAAATTACTCCAAGATATTTTGTTGACTGAGGCCATGGAATTTGTTTATTATAAAGTGTAGAAGAGGGGATGATTTTCTTACATTTTTCAAAAAGGATTGGATCAGGTTGATTCAACGTTGATTTTCATTTTCAAGGTGTCGAAATACTTTTCAAGAATTTTAAGGTGTTTATTGAGAGCAAAGGTGACTGTCTTTGGATTTTTGTAACTGTTAAAATGACTATGTCATCGGCATACATATTTAAATTTGTAAGAGAGTAATTTGTGATGTCATTTAGGAAAATTAAGAATAAAAATGGTCCCAAAAGTGGTCCTTGTGGAATTCCTGCATTAATACTACAGGGTGAGGAGAGAGTGTTGTTAATTTTGTCCTGAAAGGTTCTACCATTTAATATACGAGTATAAGAGATGAGTGAGGAGTGGTGGGAATTTATTTGTAATTAGTAGTTTATATATGAGACCCTCGAACTACCCGCGATCAAAGGCATTTTGTATATACAGGAAAAAAGCGCCAATGCTTAGTCTGTTTTGAAAAGTGATTAGTTCTATTATTTAAGCAGGGGATTAATTGTAGAAAGTTGTTTGGTGAACCTATATTGATTTGAATTAATGAACTTGTTATCGTCATTGAAGGTTTTAATTCTATTAAGAATATTAAAATCAGTTAATTTGCTAAGAGTAGTTAAAAGAGAAATAGGTCTGTAACTGTCTGTAGAACATGCTTTTTTAACCATGTTTGAGAATGGGATTTATGATAGCAATTTTCCATTTAGAAGGAAAGGAGTTTAGTTTTAGAATAGTGTTAATTAAGTAAGTATAAAGATAACTTTAAGTAGGAAACTTTTGATCATTTTATCAGTAATTGCATCTTTCCCTGGAGCTTTTTTAGTATTGAGTTTTTTGATGTGGTCAATAATTTCTAATGGTTGGTAATTTCTAATTTCTAGGTTGGTGAGGAGGGAAGTAATTGGATTTCGAAAAAAAAATATTGAATGATTTTACGCACTTCTAAATTAAAGTTGGGGTAAAAATTGGGTGGTCTTTCACCATTTTGGAAATTTTGTTCAAGTGTGGTTGCGAAAGCTTCAGATTTAATTTCATCTGCATAAAAGTTGCCTGCCGCTGTATGGAGCGTGGGGATTAGAATACGTTTTTTTTTTTAGGAATTTGGCCTGGAATCCCTTGAACCAAAAGGAGTTTTCCTGAATGTTAAGAGAAGAAAGTTGTTTATGCCAGGATTCCTCGTGTTGTTTTCCCAGGATGAATTTCTGTTTTGATAATTTGCTGAATTTTATTAAGCTCAGATTTTATTGAAGGATCAAGGGTTCTTTAGAATTAGATTGTTTTTAATTTTAATATATCGTTTAATGTGTTGAGGGATAAAGGTTCTATTATTGTTTTTAATGGAGGTGGAAGCAGATGTGTAGGCAAGGGTGATTTCTGAGGTGAGTTCTGCAATTTTTGCTTCTAAATCTGTAGGAGTGTTGATATCCAAAAAATTTAGAAAATTGATATTGTTTAAGTTTGGATAAAATTTTGACCAGTTGGTATGCGTGGTTAGGGTTATGATATCTACATAGGTCAGGTATGGATTGAATTTTAAGAAGATAGTTAAATTTTTTGACGAGGGCGATGTCTAAACTGTTTGCAGATTTATACCCAAAACGTGTGTGAGTAGGGGAGAAAGCTAGTTGAAGATTATGCTTGTCGAAAAATTTAATGAGATTATTTCCTCTAACGAAATTGTGTTGACAATTCCAATAATTATGAGTGACATTGAAGTCACTAAAATGATGCAGTCTTTAATTGCATCTCCGTTCTTCCTTTTATTGTAGTCTTGAGCTGCACGAGCCGACCACACGGGTTTTAAATACACTCACTAATCTATGGCGTTTTGTTCCTGACATTATATTATATTATATTATATATATATATATATATATATATATATATATATATATATATATATATATATATATATGTATATAATACGACTAATAAAAGGTTTCGAAGAGTTTGCTGATGGAAAAGATTTTATTTTAAATTCATTAAATATAGTTTAAAAATAAAGAACAATATCTTACCCCAATAATGTTATAGTAGGTATAGCATATCTGTCCGTTTTGGAAATGCTCTTCATAGGTATAACATGATAGAAATACATGATGACAGTTGTATCTGCACGAATTGTACGGATCCTGAAAGAATTAAGGAAAGAATCACCTTTAACTGTATGTTGTATAAAGATATACTTCTTTTCTCCAGAAATGTTTTCAAAAAATACAGACAAGTTATTATAAAAGAGTTGCTTTAATTTTAGTTAAAATTACGTAATTTTTTTTAAAAATTTTGATTTCGTATTCTCTTTTAAACTAATAAAGATATGAAGCTGTAAATATAATTTATCAGACAAAATCGAAAATTACCTCGATTAATAGAGATTTAAATAAAATTATAGATTGAAGATTGTATTAAAAAAATGAAGTGCGTGTTAATTTAGAATCATTTATAGTATAATACATATATATGTGTATTAACTATCACAAAATTCCAATTCTACGAACCTTTATATATTTTTAGAATTAATATCTTAAGTTTAAAGTGAGAGATGTATAATTTGATCAAATAGAAATTTTCGGTACTTGCTCTAGAAAAATCTCATAAATATGCCTTTCCTTTAACAGCTTAAAAAATTGAATGGAAAAATTAACTTGATTTGGTAAAGTAACAGACTCGTAACTATCATGTGTATTAACTATCATAAAATTCCGATTTTACGAACCTTTATGTATTTTTAGAATTAATATCTTAAGTTTAAAGAGAGAGATGCATAATTTGATCAAATAGAAATTTTTGGTACTTGTTCTAGAAAAATCTCATAAATATGCCCTTCTTTTAACAGCTTAAAAATTGAATGGAAAAATTAAGGCCTGCGGTAACTTGATTTGGCAAAGTAACGGACTCGTAAACCATGAGCAACAACTTCGTATCTCGCATGTTTTCAATACTGCCACGTTGTTCGCCGACGCATGTTAAATCTGTCGAAGTTCAAAAGTCCTCACGTAGGGGTAGAATGCCCACTTAGGTTACAAATTCATCACTTAACCGTGGTTCAGAATCACGAGGTTGATCCTCAGTAGTCCTTGTATGGTTCCTAATGTAACATTAATTCAAAAATAAAACCAAGCATAGCATAAATAATCACGTATATATATTGTTAATGGAAGAGGGAGCGTTCCCATGAGTAAAAAGGGAACTTCAAATCAAGCTGAAAATAGGAAATACAATGCCACTGGATTTTATGGTTGTTACTAGATAAGTCAAGCAGATAAGAGGCATGATTGGGCTTAATAACACTTTATTCTAAATCAGGGTATACAACCCGGAGCACAAGAGACCACGTCAATGCAGCCTAAGAAGGTACAGAGCGAAAGAAATATCAACACCTACTGCAAGGGATCATAACTCTTTAAAATTGATTCAAAAGCTCTTGCACTCCACTGCCTCTTAGAGTCAACTCCTCTCCTTCTTCCCTTCTGTCATGTTTAAACATAATACACATTTTTATTCGTAGGAATCCATGAGATTGCCATGAACTAGTAGAGGACAAATATTGTTGATTTCTTCGACCAGTTACGTGGCCCGAATCAGACAATATCGGGTTGGGATCATTTAGAGGCCACTGTGCAAATCCTTTTTACGACAACCAGCTTTAGGCTGGTTTCAGACAAGGTGACTTAGTCGATTCAAATGAATTATCTTTCAAAACCAGTTGACAGATCTGAAGATCCTAACATCTAATATTGTACTTTGTGTGATTGAACTAGTAGGGATGAGAAAATGACATGTACTTTTAACTGGTGGATATTCAGTCACCTGGAGGTGTGAGTTCACTGAGGGTGAAAAATGAAAGGCGAATCCCATTTGAAACTATGATTTGTTACAATTCCTGCCATCCGATTAATCAATAACCACTTTATCTGAAATCGACTTTACTCTTCTGAGAAACCCTCATTAAGAGAAAAAGCCAGATCCGTCCGATTCCTTTTACTGTTGAAATCAGAATTGGTTATAGTCGCAATCATGTGTAATTCGATACGTCGCGAATTTCCTTATTTTGAACAGTCATGCTGCAAGATATTTGAAATGGCGTTGCAATAGCTTCAGCAAATTGAGTAGAAAAAAAACAGTTATTGACTCATTTGTTTTTATTTTCTGTTTAAGACAAGTAAAACATATTTTACTTCTATTATTATCCTTATCTATACCTTTGCCAAATAAATAGTTTAAAATTTTTGAAATTTTCTCATTATCTCTACGTCTCAACAAAATACCGTAATAAAAAGTAGAATATATGGATGAAAGAAAATTATTCAATAAAAAATAAACTATTTTTTTATTGAAAGTAACATTAAGGGACTCTATTTCTTCCTTTCCCCCTCGTTTTTTCTTATTTGTCTTCAAAGAGTTTAATTTGAAAAGGTATACGCAAAAACATGCCTTCAAATTCGATGCGTATCAAGAAAAGCTTCCTAAAAACAAAATAGCTGAACTGAAAAAACAAGCCTTATATCTCAAAAAAATATTCTGAACAACTTTACTATTAAGACAGAATTTTTTGTATTTCTCTAAGTTCTTAAATTCAGAGAACCTTAAGGCAGAAAAAAATATTTAATCCAAAAATTGAAATATTAACTTCATAAACTGTTCATGTCATAATTGTCTAATATTTAAAATACATGAAAACACTAATAATGTGAATTTTATGAGAAAAAAATCGTTACTAAAACTTATTGTTAATTACCCGCAAGTTGAAATAGAGACGATGAATATCGTTTTATAAGAAATAACATACAAAACACACATACAAATACTAGTGTGACTCATATTTTAACTTTATTTGATAAAAACTAAAAAAATATAAAGGAAAAGATAAAAGTGTTGAATAGAATGTTTGGTGGTGGGGGGGGGGTTATAATTGTCTTTGTCCAAAAAGTGCTTTAAATTTCTCATGTGTATTTCATGTTGAGTTCGTTAAATCCTGTTTATTTCCCTCCCCGCATTAAATTCAATCAAGAAATAAGAATATTAATGAATAAGCTTACAAAATGTAAGGAAATTTTTAATGGACACAAAATTTGTTTATTGAAAACAAAAGGTTATTAATAAGTTTGTTTCCATGTATAAAAATTTGATGGTGCACTTTTCTTTAATACTTCTCTTTACTTATTGAAATCAAACAGAAATTTCTATTTCTACTCTTATACTAGCTACCATAAATAAGGCTGTTACACGAAGCATTGTTCCTGAAGGTCACATGTGAGCTCATTTTAAGGGGTATTTTATCATACACAGCTTTTTTTATTTACTTATATGCATCAATTTAAACTTCAAAAGTACGTTTATTCTATTCATATATTTAGCTAGCATTCGTGTTATTTTATTCGTTTATATATGAACTATTCCTCTATTAGAATCTGTACACGCAATTTTGCACATATGTAACTATCACACTTATTAAAACATTAATATTATTTAATAAATCAATGTCGCGTGTGTTGAAAATAGCAATCTATCAAGCTTGTCTAAATAAAGATCTCATTTGATAAAAATCGAACAATAAAGAACAGATTATTGTTCGGATAAGGCTTCCATTACCTGCATTTAAAAAAATCGTTATAAGGCTTATGTTATTTCCAAAGGAACGAGGTAGTCCTTATCCACGAGCTATTCGTGTCATCATTAGCAAAAATTGAACGACAAAATAAAAGCAATGAAGAAGAAATAAGATTTAACAAAGAAACTTCTAGTTCAAAGAGAAAAAAATAATCAATCGTGATTATTTAAAACATTTTTTTTTTCATGAAATTAGTTCTAAAAAATGTCCACGTAAAAGTTACTACACGAAACAAAATTGAAACAGATACTTATGTTGCAGGAAGAAAATAATTTTTTTGCAAATTAAAGTGAGATTTTCTTTTAAATAATTTATTTTGATACAAATATTTATTTATGATTTTAGTGTACAGATCACAGATGTTCTATCATAAAAAGTAATGTTATGGATTTCCAACAAAAAATTTTCATCAATAACTCTGAATGGGATAAATATTAATTTTTTCCATGTAAGAAATTATATATATATATATATATATATATATATATATATATATATATATATATATATATATATAGTGAGAATCATGGCACAATTACAAAAAGATGGTTTATTCAGAAAGACATATATAAAACTAAGTATGCAGCGTGAGTTTCACGCTTAGAGATTCTAAAGCAGTAATCATAGTCATAGTGACGTATTAGTTCTTAGGAGAGAACTTCGCCATCCATTGCGCGCATGCGCAGCAGGAGCTTATTTGGCGTGGCGCATTCTATTTTACGTGGGGAAAAGAAAAAGCAAATATGTATTGATACTCAACACACACTCACACACACTTTTACAGAATTATTTTATTGTACTGGAGAGAGAGACCATTTCCACTACGCAGTTCATTACAGGCTATTGCATCATTAGACAGCAAGAAGAGGAGAGAAGAGTATGAAAGAGCATAGGGAGAGAACATTTTTCGTTGGGTTTTTAATTATATACGAGGGAAAATTCCCTGGAAACGTCAGTATCACGTGGATAGATTGTGGGATTTCTTGGGAAATATCATAATAGACAGGGAATCTGAAAGGATTGTTTTGACAGATTTATAATTGGTTTAAGCGGATTTAATCCGTTTTAAGAGCGCGTGCTGTAACAAATAAAAGGATACTTTAGAAGGGATCAGGAAATACGAATGAACTCTTTACTTTTGTATTAGAGAATGAGATAAATTAGAAAGCTAAGTTATTATTAAGAGTAATTATTGAATTAAAGTTAAATCACTACATATATATATATATGTAAACGCATTTACTTTAATGTTTGTTCAATATTAATGAATCATTCCATACATGGCCGAAATACTTTTATTTCCATATTGTAGCAGACTTTAATAGGACTTCAGCCACCAAAGGCCGAAGCGAAAAAACCATACAAATATCAAATGATCATCAGAGGGAGGACGAGCATAACAGAGGAGCAGTATGAAGAGGAGAGAAGCATAAGAAGAGCGCGTTTTTAGCTGTGTTTTGCAATTTATATGAGGGAAAATTCAATTAAACGTCAGAGTCCAGAAGGTCTGAATGGAGGGACTTTCAGGGAAGATATAACTATTAGACCTAAAGTCTGGTACGGATCATCCCTACCAATGTACTGATGGGAAGAGAGCATTGTCAGCAATTTATTAGAACGTGTGATAGAATTAATTAAAAAGAATAAGGAATTGTATCAGGAAATACGAATGAACATTATCGTTTAAAGGAGAAAATGGGCAAAGTTAGTAAATTAAATTATTTAAGTGAGAAATTAATGGGAATTGAGCTAAATCATTACATATATATATATATATACACAAATAAAGGGCGATGCCTGCATCGGCAAATAAGGTTCAGAAAAAAAAAACGTGACTTATTCATTAAGCTTATTTATTAAACAAAAGACAGAGAACAAAAATAGAGGGGATATGTTTGATACCATTCATAAGAACTACGATTTTTGTCTTTCGAGCAAATACAAAAAATTCCTCTCTATCAAAAACTTACTATTACATAGTCGTTACGATGGTTAATACCTTATATGTTAGTAGTATGCCAGCCATTACAGGGTACGGAAGTGACGTCATACTCGCACCTCCCTCTTTTGATGAGCTTCATACCCCGGTAAGGTTATCATGTATACCTACTATTGCAATGGTATCGAAAAGGGACCCTACGCTATCTTATTTTTTTTTAGACGATAAGCTTGTTGTGTTGATATAAAAGATAAGTTTTATTCTGATTAAATTAAATAAAATGTGAATATAATTGGAATAAATTATTAGTATTTTTAAAAAAAATTAAGGTTTTTTACAGGTTAGAAGGAATGTATTTAAATTAAAGGGTTCTCAGTTCTTATTTTTCTACACAAAAGTTGTTGGATTGGATATTATTATTTATTATACTTTTTTTCTTTGAATGAACAAATTAATTTATTTGAACCTGAATTAATCGGATTTTTTTTCTTATTCTATTTTTACGCAATGTTATCTATATTTGATTGGGAGTATTATTTAGTCGAAGTGTAAAACTTTTGTAAGCATACACACTATATAGTAACAGAAATAATTGTTATTTTACAATTGAAAAGAAACTCTTAAAACAACAGTTTTTTTTCTTATCTTATCTTATTTATTTTTTTGTAATTTTACCTTCTCGCTTAAACATTATTTTGTATTCTTAACATTTTAAATTTCTTGAATATACTATAAGAAACAAACATTTATATGAATATGAAATTAAATTTAACAGCTGGTTCTTACCTATTGAATTTAACTTTATTCTTTGAAGACTAATACATCGTGTTTAGTATGAAATTCTAGAAACATTCAGTAAGTATCTTTTTAAAATGATTTTACAGCAAAGTTTTTTATTCCTATAGTCTATATATTTTTTTTTTCTCTAATGATTGCTTATTAAAATATAATTTTGCCCTTCTTATTTAGCTTTTGAATATCGCTTCTTTTTTTTCTTACATTCTTTAAGATTAACCACATTGTTTGATATTAAATATTCAACAATCTTATTTTTTATGTATGTACCTTTTTAATCCGCTCCATATAGTTAAGAAATTTCTGATTTAATATATTCTGAATAAATTTATATTGATTTATCCAGTATGAAAAACCATAATTATGAAATAATTACATTGATCTACAGTGAAATTTATTGAAATAATATTGCTAATTTCGAATATCAAGCTAAATTTCAACAAACAGTTTTTTTAAGTGAATTTTATATGAATAGGAAATAAATTTAAGACTTTTTTCTTTTTTGTAGACAATGAGTCTCATTATATTATTTGAACTAACAATAAAAATTTTGTGCTAATCTTATTCAATTACTTCCTAAATTTTCTGATGCACAGAAAAGTTGATTTAACTTGAACAACAACCATAAATATTCTCTCTTTTCGTAACATCAAAATGATTATTATTTTTACAGCTGAATAAGCACTCTCTGACAAACGTATTGAATTTACTGTGAACTTTTACCTTCTTTCGTAAAGCATTATTACTTTATATTTTGTCACTTTAGAAAGTAGTAAGAATATTCTATTCTACCCAGTTTCTTTTAAACTCGGCCATATAATTTCTTAAACTGGATTTTGCTGTAGATATAGAATATTATTTTTTACTCTATGCTTATTCTAGTCCTCATTTTCAGAAATAGATTTTTGTAGTACATAATAAAATTTTTAACATCTTACCTACCAATACTTATATGAAAATTATTTGTTCATGCTGTATTTACGCTGTATTTCTTTAAAATTAAACATATTCATAAAAGTTACTCTAATAGCACTATAAAACGCGTAAGTAGTGACTTTCGGTCATATGTATAAATGATTTCTGCTTTATTGAAGAGATATGGTATGATTATAAAATTATAAATGGATTTTCTTTGTTGTAGTAAAAATAAATTATATTTATTCTTCAGAACAATACATGAAAAG
>BMAW01069000.1:630361-648258 GCA_019974015.1 Nephila pilipes | reverse complement strand
TTGTTTCAATTTATTCAGATTATATTAGCTACATTAATTTTAAGTTGCGTAAAACCTTTTAATTTATCTTGAGTATAAATACAACTAGCTTGTTCATATGTATGTAACATTCGAGTAAGATTACAATACGTATGATGAAACTTAAGATGAAATTCACTGTAAAAATGTACATCGTACAAGGGATACGTAGGGGGAAATAGGAATTCATACGGTTTTTTGCTAAGGTTTAACAGAAAAATTATTGCTAGGAAAAATCTAACTTGATAGTCAGTTGTATTAATATTATAAAAAATAAATTTATTATTTGACAAAAATACTAGAGTTTGATGTTTTCATATTAAATCCAGTTTTTGGATAGTAAGCTCAAGGGCTAAGAAAAATAATTACGAAAAAGGAAAATTCACATCGTCATATACGTAATATACAGCATGAACTGAAGTTTTCATATAAGTATTGCAGAAAGTGTTAAAAATTTTAATATGTACACAAAATTATATCCTTAAATAATATAGTCTGATTTATATTGTTAAATTTATTTTCTATTCTGAAAATGTATTAACTTACTCGTCATTAATGCTTCTTTTAAATCTTATAGAACGAATAATACAAGTACGAAAACTATGTAAATGGTTTTTTTTCCTGAAAAAGTAATAAGCATAGAGTAAAAATAATATTCTATATCTAAGCAGCAAAATACTCAGTTTAAGAAATTATATGGCCGAGTTTAAAAAGAAATCTCGGGTAGAATAGAATATTCATTACTTTTCTAAAGTGACAAAATATAAAGTAATAATGCTTACGAAAGAAGGTAAAAGTTCACAGTAAATTCCAATACGTTTGTGTTCAGAGCAGTTGCTATTCAGCTGTAAAAATAATAATCATTTTGGATGTTACGCGGAAAAGAGAGAATATTTATGGTTGCTGTTCAAAGCTTAAATCAACTTTTCTGTGCATCAGAAAATTTAGGAAGTAATGTTTCGAATAAGATTAGCACAAAATTTTTATTGTTAGTTTCAAATAATATAATCGAGACTCATTGTCTACAAAAAGAAAAAAAGTCTTAAATTTATTTTACCTATTCATATAAAATTCACTTAGAAAAAAAACTGTTTGTTGAAATTCTAGCTTGATATTCGAAATTAGCAATATTATTTCAATAAATTTCACTGTAGATCAATGTAATTATTTCATAATTTATGGGTTTTTCATACTGGATAAATCAATATAAATTTATTCAGAATATATTAAATCAGAATATTTCTCTAACTATATGGAGCGGGATTAGAAAAAGGTACATACATAAAAATAAGATTGTTGAATATTTAATATCAAACAATGTGGTTAATCTTAAAGAATGTAAGAAAAAAAAAGAAGCGATATTCAAAAAGCTAAATAAGAAGGGCAAAATTAATATTTTAATAAGCAATCATTAGAGAAAAAAAATAATTATAGACTATAGGGAATAAAAACTTTTGCTGTAAAATCATTTTAAAAAGATACTTACTGAATGTTTCTAGAATTTCATACTAAACACGATTGTATTAGTCTTCAAAGAATAAAGTTAAATTCAATAGGTAAGAACCAGCTGTTAAATTTAATTTCATATTCATATAAATGTTTGTTTCTTATAGTATATTCATTAGAATATTCTTAAAATGTTAAGATATACAATAATAATGTTTAAGCGAGAAGGTAAAATTACAAAAAAATAAATAAGATAAGATAAGAAAAAAATAACCGTTGTTTTAAAAAGAGTTTCTTTTCAATTGTAAAAATAACAATTATTTCGTTACTATATAGTGTGTATGCTTACAAAAGTTTTACACTTCGACTAAATAATACTCCCAATCAAATATAGATAACATTGCGTAAAAATAGAATAAGAAAAAAAATCCGATTAATTCAGGTTCAAATAAATTAATTCTGTTCATTCAAAGAAAAAAAAGTATAATAAATAATAATATCCAATCCAACAACTTTGCGTAGAAAAATAAGAACTGAGAACCCTTTAATTTAAATACATTCCTTCTAACCTGTGTAAAAAAACCTTAATTTTTTTTTAAAAAAATACTTTTAAATAATTTATTCCAATTATATTCACATTTTATTTAATTTAACTAGAATAAAACTTATCTTTTATATCAACACAACAAGCTTATCGCTCCGTAAATAAAAAAATAAGATAGCGGGCATGGGGTCCCTTTTCGATACCATTGCAATAGTAGGTATACATGATAACCTTACCGGGGTATGAAGCCTAACGTATCAAAAGAGGGAGGGTGCGAGTATGACGTCACTTCCGTACCCTGTAATGGCTGGCATACTACTAACATATAAGGTATTAACCATCGTAACGACTATGTAATAGTAAGTTTTTGATAGAGAGATATTTTTTGTATTTGCTCCAAGGAGCAAGAACTCATAAATTATATCACTTTGTTACTTACAAATCCTCATTCCTTAAGGTAGTTTACTTTGGTTATTTACTTTCAGTTAACTTCATATAAGATCCGACACACTTTTCAGTAACAATAACAATCTCGTTTGTTCATTTAATGTAGTTCTTTTCGCGTTACCTTAGTGATCAGTGCAGATTACGGTTAGTACTCAATCACCTCGCGATGAAAGTGAATATTCCACTTTTATATATATATATATATATATATATATATAGATATATATATATATATGTATGTATAAGTGGAATATTCACTTTTTATCTGAATTAGATTCAAAATTAACTTTTGGAAAATTTAATTCAAAAAAAGTCTTAGCAGAATAACAAAAATAAAGGAATGAAAGTTCCCAAAGGAATTAAACAATTTTGGAAATACGATTAAAAGTGCTGAGTAATGAAGAAAGTAGTAATTATGTGTGTCTGAGTATGAAAAAAGTGAAAAAAAAAATAAATAAAAAATAATAATAATTTGATGTACTTTTGGGAAATAAAGAGAAATTTCAAATAATCTTGAAAAGGAGAAAAGGTGTTTATTTTTGTGTTAATGTAGTATGCATACAGCTGTTTAAAACGAAATAATAAATACTTACCCGTAATCCAATGAAGTAACCTCCATATATATATTGACAATTATAAGGTACTTCCTTAACACAGTTGCCTTGATAGCATCTCTATTTTAAATAGAAAAATGATATAAATTTCTTTTTCTTTTCTAGTTATAAAAGCATTGACAAACTCACATATTTTTTTCAAAAAGTAAAAAATAATTCGCATTATTTTTACAAGTTATAATTATTGTTTTCTTTTCTTGTATGGATAATTAAAAGTAGATTTACTATAGATGTATTACATAGATATATTTCAGAAGTTTCTAGGCTTTCTTTTATAATATCAGCAATAATAAAAAAAAAGAATTAAAAAACTTTTACAATAATTGCTTTGATTATATCTCGTTTAGAGACATTCTATACCACATTCCACGAAAAATGTTTGGTGCATTTTAGAGCTATGTCTTATGTATTTTATATGTTTCAATGATTTTTGAATGAGGTACAATTCTTGTAACTTTAACATATATTTACAAATCTGTGAAATCTAATTGTCTGCGAAATAGTTGCCGAATCTTCATAAATAGGTACATAATTATTAATTTCACTGAGTTTGACGCTAAGAACATTTATACGGCTATTCTAGAATTACGATAGTCTTTTTCAGATTTAAGTCCACCATATTTAAAAATAATGACGAGTTGCTTCCTTCAGATTTTTTTCATTCTAAGAACCACATCTCACTAAATCGTACAAAACACTCTACATACCCATGGCTATTTTTTTTTATAAGAATATTTTGGAACAGTTTTAATATGTAATAACGAAGGATTATTTTTTTTAAGAAAAATATTTGAAACATTTACGGCAAACGAATTTTCCATGCATAGAGATCAAATGTTATCTTATACAAAAGAAAATATTCCTTTTAAAGAAATTTATTTAGAAATAATTTATTAAAAGTTTGCTTGAATTTCTTAAAACAGTAATGTTTTGAATGTTAAATGATCTAACAAAGCCTGAATATTGGAATAATACGCAATTTTATTAAGATATTTTCCCACATTAATAGCATTGAAAAATTTAATTCTTATAACCTTTATTATGTAAATTTTAGACATGGTAAAGGGAAGAATATAGCAATTTTTTGCATTCTTCAATATTTTAATTCAGCTATACTTTGCACTGAAAACTAACTATCAGCAAATGACGAGAAAATATTTTTAAAAGTTTAGTAGCATTCTGGTAGTTTTGTATTTCAAATACTCGATGCTGAAAAATTATTCTCGGTTTTTCCCATGAATTTCAATGAGAAATACTAAACAATATAAGACTTTAGAAGTATTATTTTATTATAATTTTCATTAGCATGTATTTGTATGTACAGCGATGTACAGTATCGAAAATTTATGCAATAATTAATACTTAAAATTAAGGGCGAAATTTTAGTTTCTAAATATAGGCAAAAAAAAATTTCAATGATAAGTGAAATATAGTAATTTATTCGTATTCTAATGATAAATTAACAGTATTTTCCTTTAAAATTTAAAAAAATGAAATCTCTAATTATTTAAGTGAAGAAAATATTTTGTATAGTAATTTAATTTTACTATTTTTAATAGAAACTTTTCTTTAAATTATTTAAAAATATTTCCCTTTTAATCTTAAAAAGTTTTTATGAATATTAAATAATCGTTATTATTAATATACTTTTTATTTGTTTTTAATATTAAATTTTTCGGAATTACATTTGAAATTTCGTAGAATTATTCAAATTAAAAATTTATATGAACTACTTTGAAAATTAAATATGTGAACTGTTTATTTTAAATATATACCAAATGTAATAAACGGAGCTGAAGTATGGCTTTGAAGCTCCTATCACATAAGTATAGAAATAAAATGATATTTCAATTTGAACAGCATACCTATGCAAATAATTTATTCATCAAAGCCCATATGTTACCTTTAGTTTTTTTTCCATGTCAAGTTTTATGTTTTTAATCCATTACTCTGCATTAATAGCAAGATCAAATTTCAAAAAGGTTTAGTCTTGAATTAATAAGCAGACAAGTTCGACTGCATCTCCCCTTTTTAAGCTTGTTTCATTTTTAATATTCTCTCTAATTAGATTTTATTTCGTTCCTGTTAGGTTTTAATTTGTCTTCTGTCGTTCTTTTGAAAATGTCTTGGTCTCAACTGCCGTCTTATAAAAATAAAAATTTATAGATATATTAAAAAGAAACTAATTTGGTCCTGATAAATTATAAAAACTTATTAGCATATACACTGGTTTAATATATTTACAGCAAAATTGCGTATATAAATAGAAAATTTAAACTATCAATAGCATACTGATGTTATAATTAATCTCTATGTAAAGGTTTTTTTCTTTTGTTACCTTTTCTTTCACTCAAGATAAAGCAACATATAATCCACTATTAAATTTTTAAATATTTATTTTAAAATTGAAGATGACCACAACAGGTGAAAAATATGAAATATATACAAATAATAGCACTTTGAAACATTTAGTTATTAAAGGAATACTTACTTTGTTACTTCCACAACGTTTGAAGTTAAATTCATCGAAGTAAGTGTACCGTCCATCACAAATACATGTATATGAACAAGGAGAGCTCTGAAAGTAAACATTATAACTATAAAAAAAATTGTTCTATATAATGAATTGCAAAGAAATAGATTCTGCATACAAGTACAATGGAATGGAAATACTAATTAGAAAAAAAAATATATTCAAAAAATACTTTATTTTGAAAAGTGTTCGGGTGACCATTTGTCGTGAACTGAAGTAATAGCTCCTTAAATGGCTAAAATTTTTACATAAATATTAACGTGTATGAATGATAGCAATGAACTATTTATATAATACGAGTCCTTAATTAAGGAAGTTTAGGAATTTTTTTGAGGATGATTAGGGGTCTTTGAGGTAAGAAATGATTTTTATAAATAATATGTACACAGTAAGACCTCGTTTAGAATTTAGGATGTGTTCCTAAACGCCTAAGTTCTGTACGAAACAGCGTTGAAAATACACGTGATCCAAAATAAACGAATTCATATTTAATCCCAAGTTATCAATATGCTCTGCTATCATGTTGTTGTTTCGAGAAAATGGCGTCAACAAAAACACATGGGTATAAAATAAGGATACATCGTGTTAGGTTCAAAAGATTCACATTACAATAAAGTACGATTACTATAATTACATTAAATCTACTGAGAGTATATTTACATCGCTAAGATACAGTTAATTTAATATTTTATCGTCTTATTTTATTTTAATATCCGAACATAATATTATCTACTTTAATAATTTATCTTTTGCTCTTATTTTAATATTTGATTAAATAATTTATTTTAATGGCGGAATCGTCTTTTATTCATTTTGTAATGGCATTTTTGTACTTTAGAATGTTTTACTTGTGAAAATTAAAAGGCATTAGGAATTTGAAGAAGGTATTTTCTTTGCTTGATAGCTAATAGTCATTTTGGGGGGAAGCCTGGGGCTTGGAAATACGCTTAAAGCTTCTTTGATATTGTTTTTGCAATGAAGTCCACCACTGTCAATTGTCATTTTGTCTCCGATCAGCAAATATCAGTAGCAAAACTCCGCATTCAAAACGCTTCTTTTTGCTTTTGTATTCCCTTAAAATTCTGGATGATTGACTACATTTTGATTAGCGATTTCTTTTTTTTTTATACCACACATTTACTGAGGAAATCTGTAAGTCTTTTGGATTCTTTGCTTTTAGATTCCATATTTACAATGTTTTTTTTTTTTTAAAGTCCTTTTAAATCTCGTGTAAATGCGATATTTAAAATATATATAAACACTTGACACTATAAATATTGTATCATACATATTAATATATACACATGCTCAAAAGTATTGCCAAATTACTCTACATATGCATACCATTCATTTTTCTTCTTTTCTTAGGCTTTTCGAGATATGGGTTAAAGTAATAAATTAATTTATAACAAAAATTATTTTAAAAAAAACAGTGCTAATGGCAAGAAAATACAAAATGAAATTTAACAAAACAAAATGACTTTATATGGAATTGGCACCAATGAAGGAAGAATTAAACGAGGGCTTACTGTACACAGTAAAATAGATAATTAATTGAATCCTATATTATATATAATTAAAACTATAATATTTAAATACTAATACTTAGTCTAACTGAATTTAGTTAATACGTATTATCATTTTAGATAATAAAATACTTTACCACGATTAAACATATTTGTTCAATGGTACTTCGATTTATAGCAGTAAACGTCTCATTATACAAAAATTTCTGTACACAAAATTGCTATTTTTTTACCTTCTATTTGAATATGTTTTTCCAAATTCTAAGGTTATTTTAATTCTCTTTTTTTTTACGATAACGCGCGATATTTTGATAAGATTATATAATGTAAGAAATGGGTATTTTTATAAAGTAACGTAATTTTTGTTTCACAAATAAAAAAGATGTATCCAAAACATCTAATAGTGTACGTTTACTTCATACAGAGAGATCCAAAGGAAGAATAAACCGTTCAAATACAAAACTCTAGGAGCATAAAAAAAATTTGAGCTCAAAATTGGACGTGATGATAAAAATGCGATTTATAATACATATGAGTATAGAATGTTTGAAAATCTTGTTTTTCCAAAAAAAAGAAGGGAATTATCACGCAGTTTTTATTCTCATTTTGTAATAATTAGTTTTATTCTGTCTCATCAGTTCTACCACTTATGTTACTTAAAACTTCCGTTTATTTTCCGAGGTACACTCCTCGCCATAAAAATTTTCGCACCAAGAAAGAATTGTCAGAATAAAACGAAATTTTACATACGTAAGTACAACGTTGATGAAAGTAAGTGATTATAAATCCAAGCAAAATTATCATTTACTGTAGGAAAAATTACAAATGAATGGAGGTTTTAGTACCCTTTTGGGCCACCTCTAGCATGAATGCATGACGTGATACTATAGGGCATTGAAACATACAAATCACGTACGATGTCCTACGACATTTCGTTCCACAATTGCTGTAAACGCTCTTTTAATTTGACCAAACTTGTAGGCTGTCCAATTTTCTGTCCTAAGTGATGGCAGATATACTTGGTGAAAATCTGGGAATCGAGTAGGTCGGGAAAGGATGGAAATGTGTAGAGGAGGCAAACCTGTGAAACCCTTGCTGTGTGTGGTGGGAGACATTCTCTTGTTGAAAAAGGGCTCCTGTGAGTCTTCCGATGAGTGGCAACACATGTGGCTGAATAATGTCACTAAGGTACCTCTGGACAATCTGCCGTAGGTGAATCTTAGGGATGACCGTGTGTTATATGCGATGGCACCCCATACCATCACACCAGTTGTGGGAGCGGTGAGCCACTCTAGAGCGAAGGCAGGATTGAGACGTTCACCATGGGGCCTTCACTTACATATACGACTGTTATCACTGTCCAAATTGAATCTGAATTCGTAGCTAAAGACGACTTGATTCCATCGACAAATTGATGTTTATACTTACATTACTTTTTAAAGAAAAATAGCTCCCTCTATTTTGACTGTTCTTGGATTTCATTCGGAGATGACGATATAAGACAGACTAGAATTAGCTTCTTGAATAGCTCTGACGAAACTTGTTACGCAACCAAGGGGCTATTGTTTTCTATGTCGTATAAATTGGCTTACCTGGCCTCTTTTCAAAAATTTGTCTTGATTTTGAGGATATTTTTATGTCTGCTTTCATCAGTAATGAACTCAATTTTCAAAAATATGTCGTAATAAGTTTCCCCCAATTTTCTTACTGGATTGGAGTGAAACAAAGATAAAAATTAAGTATTTTATTTACCTATCGATTTATGTATTACTTTAAATAATATGTAAACTGGAATCAAGATTCGACTGGAAGTGAATAACATTATTCAGAAATTTAAGACATGTGTGAGGCAGCCACTTTTTTAGCCACCTAAGGGGCTATTGTTTTAGGTTGACCAATTTTGGTGTACCAGATCATTTTTCAATTTTTTTTACCGTTTGCTTCAATTTTAATTACATTTAACTTAAATATATTCAATTTAATAATTTATTGTGTCCTTTAATATCAAAAAAGTTTACTTTTGTCCACTTCTCGAGATTTCATCGTTTACTTTAATTCTTATAATTAATTGAGTAATTCAATAATAATTATAAAAAGAAGCGCACCTTAGGTAGGTAAATCTGTTCTTTGCAAAACTTTGCATATAACTTTTTAAAAACTGTATATTTTGTTTTCCCTGTTAAATTGTTAAATTTTTTTGCGTTTACACCCATCTAATGTTTACTTCACTTTTACTTCTTAAGCACAAAATCCATGAAAAAATTTAGTTCATCTATTTTAATACATTACAAGTTAATACAAGAAAAAAAAAAGAATGTTTTTTCTCCAACTAAAATTTTAAACGGATTGAGATCTGTACCTGTTCTTATTTTTGTTAGACCTATTGACAAACTCTGGGGCTAAAATAGTCAAATAAATTAAGATCCACATTATTAAATTATATTAAGATTCTAAAATTTCAATGAATTAAATTCCTTATATGAGTAGTGCACAAACATGTTTCACGAAGACTGATTAAGTAATAGATGTGTTTTTTAGGTAAAATGGGAATTTTTTACAATTCTTTTTTTTTTTTTTTACATTATGTATGATCAGGAAAAAAAAGCTTGATTCAAAGTTTTTCTAGAAATTTATATAGTGTTATTTTAAACAAAGGTATTTTTATGTATTTGTCTTAGAAAAATAAATGTTATAGAAATAAATACATTTTTCTTATTTGGGTGAATATACATATACGCCTTAATATGATGCAGGCAATATTCTTTACTTAAACTCGTTTATTTAACTTTGAACTAAAAGCTTTACTAAACCCTCTTGATTTTATTCGACGTAAAATAAACATTGAAAGGTGTACCACCACAAAAATCATAATCAATTCTCGTCCCACAAAACTGATGCGGAAAGTCATAACAACTGCACGTCATTCAATCTGGTCTAACATTGCCTCCCGGTTGGTTCCCCAACTCGGCATCCAAATTAATTTCTTTCTTCTACGGCCATACGGCTCCATGTGGACCTTGATCTTCCTCTCTTTATTTTCCGTCTGGCACCTATGTCAGCAATTGTAGTCTTA
Organism: Nephila pilipes; assembly: GCA_019974015.1. Classification (NCBI taxonomy): domain Eukaryota; kingdom Metazoa; phylum Arthropoda; class Arachnida; order Araneae; family Nephilidae; genus Nephila; species Nephila pilipes. The sequence goes on along the minus strand of BMAW01069000.1, from coordinate 638,057 downwards.
TCATTTGATGGCATTCGAAGAACATGTACAATCCTGTCCACTATCTTTTTTTATTTGGGAGGAAATAAGTTTGATAGATGTTTCGTGGCACAACTCAAAATTTGAAATTTTATCTGGCTAGTATATTTTAAGAATCTTTCTGGAGCACGTAGCTTGAAAGACATATAATTTCTGTTCTTGTGATTTAGAAAGTTTCTAAGTCTAACTTCCGTAAAGAAGGATAGCTAATGCTGCTGCATTGAATGGGTGTAATGGTGTACCACCAACGGCTATACATGATATACGATAGGTGCTATCATTCATATATATATATATATGCATGCATGTAGATATGTGTAATAATTTCATTTAAAAATAACTTTCTAATTTTTCCTATTCTATAACTCACAGTAAAGAGTTCACTCTTATTTTCTGATAAGATTCCAATTTATCCTTTAATTTATGCAATCGTAAAATCTGCAATGATCGTAAAATCTGCTTAATCAATTTTCCCATGATCGCAGACCTGTAGGGATAATCTGTACAAAAAAATCTTAAGCTCTATGTCTGTAGCCAAAATCCCTGAAAAATTCCCTTATTCAATACCAAGTGATTACCACATTATATAAAGAAATCCTACCATATAAATTCGATGCAATGTAGAATTTTCTCTCTTTCGCTGTAGCCAAAGATGTCAAAGTTACGTCTTTGGCGTTCTGTATTTTCGCCATGTAATCTTCTCTTCTTCGCTTCGGTCATGATGGCCTACTCATCTCCTCAAAATATATAACTCAAGAAATATGATGGTGTTCGTCATCTGTATGTAAAATTACCTCTTTCATCAAAAGGAATAAACAGACTTTATTTACTAATAGTCTTCGCATAGCAGCTATAATTCCTGATGTCCATTTTTACAGGTCCATTAAATTTAGTTCCATTACACAAACACACATATGTATATACTATATAAATATATCTCTCTATGCATGTGTAATGAAACTAAATTTAATGGACCTGTTTTTTAATAGCGATTTTAAACATACTTACTTACCTGAATGTATTTCATTACTTTACATGGGGTTGTAAACTTGCATTTTTTAAGGCAATCATCACCACTAGGACCACCGCCCTTCGCTGAAAGAAATAGAATACAGAAGTTATGCATTTTTTGAAATTTTCAATATATGTATATATAAAATGTCATGGATATAAGTTTCATAAATGTAGTAAAATTTCATAAATGTCAGTAGGAAGCTGAGGATTTTCTTTTGAAAAAGAACTCTAAATTATAGATAACGATCACAAGTATCGTGAAATTTAGCAACAAACTATTGGCGCTTTGTGCAACAAACTATTGGTGGTGATAATTTTGAATATCGGTTAAGTGAAGAGAATGAAGCATGGGCCTAAATATCATTCCCTGATCTCTGCTTCAGGACTTTGAGATCCAATTATATTTTTCGTGAAGCTTTCTCATTTATTCCATTTTGCGATCTTTGGTGGAGTGAACCTCGAATAGACAACCTACCACTTATAGCGGAACTCTATTGTGTTTTTCCCTTAAACTAGCACTTTGGGAATTTAATATGACGTTTTTTGAATTGAGAATTCTAACCTAATGGATGAAATGTGACTTACGTAGATTTGATTCGAGTTATTGCAGTGAATAAGATCGAGGAATTGTATTTTTAAGCAGCGAAGAATTTAGGACTGAAGTTCGTTATTAGAAGAGGTAAAGAGGGGAAACTATAAACGAAGGAATAGTGCCCAATGGGACAAGTGTGACAGCGAGGGAGAATCTGCACAGGATCACTGATTTTGATCCTTATTTCTAAGTCTCTTTAGGATTCGAGTGATCCGCTACAGCAAAGTACGAAATTGTAATGTGAGTCATTAGATTAGAGTCTGACGCATGCGCTGAGTCATCCACAGATATCACATGCTATGGTTTGGAACAATCAAAGATCCGAATAAATTTCCAATTTTATTTAATTCATTACTTAACTTTATTAATTAGTCACTGTTTGATTATGAGCTCTTTATTTTTGACAGAGAATCAAGGAAATAGAAGTAGCTAGGGTGTTACACAATAATCAAACAATAAAGAAATTAGAGAATAAATACTCCTACGATAGCTAATTCGTCCCATCAAGCGGTACTCATCTCCGTTTCTGCAGCCTTTGGTTCTGGTGCGCTAATTATTAGATAGTGTCCAGGCCGAGTGGCTAGCACGAGGCTGGACCACCAGTTACTTCCCAAACGAGGTTAGTGCTCATGTATCAAACCAAGAGGGATGAACAGCTGAGTTGATTCGTGATCACCTACCCAAACCGATGCTACTGGCATTAAATCTGTGATGACAGTACTCCCAGTCAGACATGCTAACCACAATACCCGCGCGGCCACCACTTTTACTAACTGAACATGAAAAACCCTAGTAATTCAATATTTTATCATTTAACATTGCAAAAAAAGTTTCGGATTATAGTTACCACCAACAAAAAAAATTCAACAAATATTTATTCTGCTTCCCACGAAAAAATGGTCAATCAATGTGGTTGTAATTCTACATCAAAATGATATTAACATAAAGTTATATACTGTAATAGAATAACTGAAATACTCTTTCTTTGCACGGGTGAATATTTGAAAACAAAATCACGAAGAATGAAATGTCTAAAACAAACCAGACCATTATATCATATGATGTAATAAGTGCCAATGCCATGAGTAGAGAAATGGTAATCTTCTTTAGAGAGGGGGGGAGCAAATAGCTGAAAACTCACTCTCTCACACACTGTTTATATACTTAAAAATATAATAACTAATATACCCCTCATTACTTTTTGAAATAGGGCCTAATTTTTATTCCATATAACTCATGTATACCGTGTCATTTGGATCGATATAATTTTGGATGGAAAGATTTAAAAATTCTTAAAAGAATCAAGAATAGACGCTATAACGTCTGTGACATATCCACTTTCCTCGGCCTTCTTTAATGTTTGTTGGTCGAGCTATCAAGTTTGACACTCATGCATTTGGACTACACGAACGACACCTGATCTCCGAGATGTCAACAGTTGGGGGATCGTAGCTATTTCGGCAGCTTGTGAAGATTGGGGAGATTCGCCGACGAGAAGCCTTTGGAGGTCGATGGCCCTCAAAGAGCGCCAGTCCCTGCTTGGTTCCCGGTCCAGACGGACATCTTGGTACCTCCTGTCACATATTTTTGTATAATAGCTGTACATAATCACATTAAATATTTTAAACTTAAAAATCAGAATTTACCTATTTTCTTAATAACATAATAAATTATCTTCAAACGGAACAACGCCTTTTAGTGACATTTTAAAAAATTTACCAAAAATCGACTATTTGCACTTAAAAAAAACAAAATGATTCTCCTAATAAAAGCAATATGTCTTAGATGGTGTAAAAATGAAATCCTGCAATGTTTTGAAGGAGAATTAGGAAATACAAACTCTCGAGATCACAAAATATGACATAAAAAGGAATATCTAGAAACTGATATCGATTTTGAGCACTCGATTTTGAGGATTCCGATGATGTTCAGTTAGTGGCAGTTAGGTCTTATAGCACAAAAGCCAAATCTGGTTAAACTAAGACAAACGTTTGTTTAAACTGTAATGTAAGCAGGGAAAAAAAAGAAAATAAATAAAGAATGAATTTCGATGAAGTTCAATACTACACCGAGATATAATAGAGATTTAAGAAAGTACAATAACTTTCGTGATTGAAAGGAACAAAAATTATAAATTTCCACAAAATCTTCAGGGAAAAAATTTTGATTTGACTATATTTGAAGAAAATCTCTGAAAATCTATATAACTAGTTTTGACAGTATTTATTTTTCAACAGATGACTAATATATTCAGGTTCTTAAATTCAATAGTTAACAGAATTTCATGAACAAGAAACCTTAGAAGAGAAAAGTAAGTAAATGTTACAATATTGTCAGCGTAGAAAATTGATTCAGTAACAAAGAATGGGAACATATTTAAAAATATATCTATTGTTTGGCATATTTGAAACAGATAATACAATTGAATGTTAAATAGAAAGCAACGTGTTAAAACTTTAGTAAGAAAATGCCTCTAATATGTTTTTTCTAATTTCACCATACATAAATATGAAAATAAAATATAAAATATTTCTAAGTCAATATTTTGAAAACGCGATAGAAGCAATTAAGTGCTTTTATTAAAAATTTTGTGATTTACTATAAATAAAAAATTGCACTGAGTGCATCGATGTATAATGTAAAATTAATCTATTTCCGTCAGTTATAATTATTAAATTAGATTTTTTAATTATGATCTCTGTATTTCATTCATTGGTAATCCACATATGCGTTAGGGATTCTCTTGGCATATAAAGATGAATTCAAATACTATATCCTGGAGAAGCTCATATATGTAAATTAAGTTCTGAATACTATTCTTGGTATATAATCACAAAAAACTCAGCACAACAGGCAATTATAAAACCACATAATTTCTTAAAATTGCATAATCTATATCCATTCTTCAAAGTTGATTTCTACTTATTCAATATTATTGAAATTCTATCCGATAAATAGTTTTCTAACGTAATAGATGAATCCGTTTAACAAAACCTTTGCACGATTCTTCTTTAATTTAATGATTAAAATCAATCAGCGGCATAAATCATTCATTAAAAGACAGCACATTCAAATAATATTTACTTTTACTGCAACACATATAAGGGCAACCCTCAAAGATTCATGGAACTTTGACTACTAAAGATCGCGCAAACTCGAAAGACATTTTCTTCACTTCAATTCATCTTTTTTTCCCGACGGCTTCTTCACTTTCTTTCCACTTTTTAACTGGATTACTACAACTCAAAAATGAATATGATTTGATTACGATTGAACAAATTAAATTTATCAAGAGCATTGATGTATCGTCTAGATTTTGTAAAATTTACATCTTATGATTTCAGTATTTGAGAAAGTGTCGTAAAAATTGTCTTCTACACCGCTCATTTACAATATTTTTCATCTCAAAATTTGTGAGATTATCAATTTCATTGTTTGAGAAAATACGAATACCCTTGAAAAATACGTTGTTGTGGTCTCCAGGATACTCCAGACCGTGTTTTCATTCTAAAGATGAGAACCTTTCCATCATACCTAGCAAAATGAGCTCTATTACAGCCAAATGCTTATTTTATTTTCTATCAACACAATTTCACTGATTCCATTTCAAGGACCTTTTGATTTTTAACCTGTTTTTGAATCAATAGGTTTATCTTCGTATCTAATTCTTTTTCTCAAATGTTGTGACTCTACGATATGCATATCATTGATGTTGAAATTACGATACTCGATCAAAAACATAGAAGGAGTTAAAGGAATCATATCTCAATTTTCAGAGACATATGTCGGGGAATGAAAGCTTATAACAGATTCTCAATCCCACAGTATAATCTCGAACTCCTCAAAGTATAAGGTGTGACTATTAAATAACAAAACTGACATTGCTGCAGAAGAAGTACGCATGCGCTAAGCACCAGCGACGACAGCTGTTTAGCATGAAGCCTTCTCTTTCGAATACAGTGCTTCTTGCTTCTATAAACAAATCCGTACAGCCGTAGCCTTCGTTTGCATTACAGTTATTTTTTATTTCGCCGGAAAAAGGATAAATGAGGAACGAAATGCTGTGAAATTTCATATGAAACTTGGAAAAACTGCTACTGAAACTCGTATTTATCGAAAGAAGTGTGTGACAATGAATGTTTATCGTGTTTTCGAGTGGTTTAAGAATTTTCGAGATGGCCGAAAAGACGTTAAAGATGACTCACGTCCGGTTCGCCCTTTCGCGTCAAAACGAATGACAATATCGGGGTGGGGGGAATAGGTAATCTGGTTCATTCTGTCCGTCGCTAAAGTATTCGTGTAGTTGCTTAGACTATAGGAATTGACAAAGAATCCGTACGGCAAATTTAACTTAATAATTTTAACATGCAAGAAGTATGTGCCAAAATTTTCACGTTTGAACAACAAGATCTCAAAAATGTTTATACTGATACTTTGATTGCCATTAAAAATAGCCCAAACTTATTGGAATAGGATAATAGCGAGTGACAAATCGTGATTTTTTACTTATGATCCTGAAACAAGGCACTAATACATGCAGTGGAAGATACCATCTTCACCGAAAGCCAAAAAAGTTGGAATGAGCAAATCAAAATTCAAAGCAAGTATGGTTTCTTACATCGATATTCATGGGATTGTGTACCTTCACTGGATTCCTGAAGGTCAAACTATCAATCAACATTACTTATTTTCACATTCTTGCTGAATTCCGTGAAAGAATAAGGAGGAAAGAAACCTAATTGTGGAAAGACTAGACATTCCGCATTGTTTGTCAAGAGGTTTCTAGACCAAGTACAGCATCCTAGTGTTAGATCATCCATCTTATTCGTCGGATCTTGCTCCATGCTGCTTTTATCTGTTTCCTAAGGTGAAATCTATATTAAGAGGAGCAAAATTTGAGACCGTTGGAGATGTGTAAGAGAAAGCAGCACACATCCTGAAGGAGCTGACAGTAGACTTCCAGCACTGATTTGAACAATAAAAGATTCGCATAGAGCGCTGTAGAGGTTAGATGAAGGGTATATATTGAAGGTGATAATAAGTAACTATGTATGAGATCAAAATGAAATTATCTTATAGCTCCAGTTTCGTTATTCAATAGCCACACCTCGTACAAGATTGACTTTCTGAGAATGCGCGTAACAATTCTTTAACCGACTCCTCCCAAAAGCCTCCTCACTAAAAAAGAATGGGAGTGCTGATTTTTCATAATTTGCTTTGAATATTTGCTTCACCAACGATTTCTCTTCCTAACCTAAATCATATACTTCAATATATGTAACTCTAATACTGGTTAGCCCTAGGACTTTGAGCCTTACCAGAATTAACATGCATCAACCCCGGCTACACGGCGGCTCTTCAGTAGCCGAATCCACGACTCGACGAAAAACCCCGGCAGCGTGTTCCCGCCCATGTTCGCTAGGCTACCATGGTCACTTGCATAGGATAATATACTAGTGATTATTTATCTGCCAGTTTAATATTTCATGGTACATAACACTATGATTGCCATCTAGACAAATATTAGATTCCTTTTACTCTATACGTGACAAAAAATGACTTATCTCCATGTTCTTTCATTCACTGAAGAGCAACAGCAAAACCAGTACAAAATACACTTTTCATAACTCTTAAGCCAAGGGTAAGAAACAAATTTGCCGATTTCATTTCAAACCAAAATATCATTAATTCGAGATGCGGGATCCTTAACATTTTCAGAGGTGCAATTCTATATTTGACCCCATCACCTTGGCGACTAGGACTTTCTAGGCTTTCTACGGTGCTTTCTAGGACTTTCTACGGTGGCTGTCTGCAGTGAGGAGCGACCGTATAATATTCTGCGCTTCCAGGCCAGACTTCAATGATTCCCAGCAGATACGCGTTGCTTCCTCGCAAATTCCTCCGGCACGCCTCTCTTCAAGGTTAAGACAGTGTTAAGTCGATCCTTCGATCGATATCCTCAACAGAGTTTCCGTAGACAAACAGTTGCTGTAGACTCAGTAATAACAGTTCCTCTAGACTCAGTAATAACAGTTCCTCTAGACTCTGTAATAACAGTTCCTCTAGACTCAG
>BMAW01069000.1:597182-613128 GCA_019974015.1 Nephila pilipes | reverse complement strand
TGTGTGTGTGTGTGTGTGTGTGTGTTATTTAAAATATCTTTCTTTTTTTCCCCCGATATTAAGCGAATCACGCCTTAGAAAACGATGTTATTTCCTGCCAAAAAGCATTTGCAGAGACTTTTATCTCAGAAATAATTCATAAAATGTTGATACTTTCGTTTTTGAATTCTTAATTCTGCTTTTATTTTGTTCGAATGTTTTAGTTTTGAAAAAATATTATTTTTCTTTGCTTTGTATCTTTGATAGTAAAAAATTTGAATCGATTACATTCGGCAGAATTTATTGAATCACTTATATATGCTTCGAAACCTTCTTTGATGTTCACAGCTGTACCGATTAACTATAACATATACTGAAGCGTCGCAATTTTCGAAAGTGATTCGTCTTCATGGATAGGCGCTTAAAATGTATTCCAAAAGGTAGTAAATTGAATATCATCTCCATAAAACTTTTAAATATTCAGTTTATGAAGTCTTACAAGTTTAATTTTAGTAATTTATTTGAATTGAGAAGTGGATGTGAGCTCAAAAATAAGTATTTATGGAAGTTTTATTTTCTTTACACGAGAAATAATTCATTTTACCTCATTTTTTTTCTTTATATTTGTACACAGTTCAAAAAAGACACTTTTATATGCTTTATGTTTTTAGGGAAAGGTTCTTAAAAGGAATTTATTTCTCTCAAGACTTCAGTTTTAATGTTCAAATTATTTTAAAAATCCACTAATATTTCAATTATAACAGGATCATCCAATGTAGCATGATCAATATTGCTTACCATTTTTGTAATTGAAATTCTTAAAATCATTCTCTTATTCTTTATTTTTTCAAAATCCTTCATAGCTTATAAGAAAGAAAAAAGTTTTAATTTTAGCTGTGCCTTGGCACCAATGGCGCTAATCCATTACAATATATTGCATAAATTAAAATATTTTTTTTATTTCGGGCTAAAATGCACCATAAAACAAAAATTTGAGAAAATGTAAAATGTTCCTTGAAAAGAAATAACTATATGTTTCCTCTGCAAAAAACAATCGAATCTCGGTTCCTCCATTTTAGGCTTATCAATTATAAATATGTAAAAAGTAAAAAGAATTAAATTTCATTATCAAGCACTTATTTATAAAATTACATAACGAATAATAAATTACGCAGTTAACTTATTTAAGCTGCAAAAAATATTTTCTTCACTTGCAAAATAATAAATAATCAGCTACATATTAAAAATTGTCTGGTGAAGCAGTTTTCCCTCAGATGGCAGCATAGTGCCAGTAAAGTTAACTGCAGTTCCGTCAAATCATTGAGGTTATTGCAATGATTGAAATCATTGATAAAAGTATTTTTATGAACTTTAAATTATCCTGAAATTGTAATTTATCATTCGTTAGGAGTAGTTAATAAATCCCGTCTCCTTACCTTTTTCGCTAATTTATTTTTCTAATGAATAATAATATATATGATTGCATATTATGTCATTACGAAAATGAATATAACACATATTCATGTTATTAAAATATTCCATTAAAAGTTAATTTCAAAATTAACTGGTAATTTAAGTCATATATAGAAAGTCCATGGAGTAAGTCAATTTATGAAGTTTTTAAATTGTAATGAAACTATTCAAATCGACTAATGCATAGCTCTCAATTACTGTCGTATACATACGTATGTTTCAATATATCCTAATCTAGATTATGAGACTAGATAGAGAGGTTGAGGAATAATGATGATGGCTGTGAAGAAACAATACATCAAAGCATTTAAGTAATTCCCAAATGCTTGGTAAATTTTATTGTATTACGTTCATAACATTGGGCAAGATGTCGCATGTGATATTTTATGTGATACAGCTCAATATCTTACTTTGTTAAACAGAGTTTTAAAGATTTTCTGAGAAATACAAATAAAATTTTCTGAAATTCTATGCAAATGAAGAAATTTATGAAAATTTTGAAAATTAATTCTTCTGATGACAATTATCTTCATTCGTAGGAGCTTTTTCTCTTTAGTTCAAGATCTAATAAACTGAGATTGCTATAATCTTATTTGTTTATTTTTTAAGATATTATTTTAATTTGGCTTGATATGTCTTTAATTTCTGCATATACCGAATAATATTTATTCATTGATTATCGATCAGCAGGTAGTAAAGTGCCCATGACAGCATAGTAATCATGGTAGTGGACTCGCGGCCAGCATTTTTTTCTCCAGTCTCCAGTCTTTGTTGAGTTCGAGCCCTGATGCCACGAAAACCCACCGTAGCCTGGACTGATGTACATCAAATCTGCTGAGGCTTGAAGTCCTCTCATTGGCATGGTTTTAAAGTTTGGAAAGGAAGGAGTCAGCCCAGATGTCGTCCTCGTCATTTGACCGAAGTTCAATTTTACGAAGTCCGTCACCAACAGCCCTTTTGTTGTTTCTCTGTGAGTTCATAAACAATTACAGCAAATAGTAAATTAAACTAGTCTGAAGTAATTCCTTCAATTTTTAAAAAAGTGAAAGTAATTGAATAATTTAATTCTTTTACACAAACTTATATAAATTAGCAAAGGTTTTCATTATTTTTAGAAGCTATGCAAAAATTAGTTATGAAAGATTTCCGCGACTCAGTTTCCTTTTATCGCTAGTTTAAAATCTTACTCTATAGTATTAGTAATTTTTACATGACACTAGATACGTCTTTAGATGCTGAAAAGGTTTTAAAATTTTGCTTGTTCTCAAAAAGGTTTATAGCCATTTCTGTGTATATTATATATCTATTTGTAAATCTTTCCTTTTTTGAAATTATAATTCAATGGGGAATATAAAATTAAATGAAAATTGTTAACAACTGGTTTTTTTGTCTGAACCATTGTCAGTAGTTAATTTGATGACAAATATAAGTATCATTTTTGTTGCGCTTTAAAAAAAGATCAAGAGTATTTTGTAAGATTTCGGTTATATTGAACATAAATTTTCTTTTCTTCTACATGAATTTTCAGAAACGGTATTTGCTTAATTTTGAAAAAGTGGACTTTATTTTTGTTGAACAAATAAAAATTCTAAGTCAGTTATAAACTGTTTAATTTTTCATCCCAATCATTAGACATCTTTAGAGTATAGTAGTAGATCGAATGCTATACAATTCAGAATGTGGAACTCGGAATACCATATTCTTTTTTTATTATTATTGCTTCTGTTATTCATAAATAATTTGCCTGAAAATTTGAAGTACTTACTTTTCCTCTCATTTGAAAATTTTATCAAAATTCCCGAACGAATTGATTCTATTTCGATTGTTATTTTCTGCTACAGGAACTTAAATGATATTACCTTGGAATCCTAAACTAATTGTTTACACCAGGGGTCTCCAAACTACGGCCCGAGGGCCACATCCGGCCAGCGGACAGATTTTGTCCGGCCCGCGGAGAGCTAGCATACTTGAAAGAAAACTCCTTCTAGAGAACATATTTATTTTTTATAGCAAATTAAATTTAGTTTACTGAAGTAATCTATTTTTATGTTGAATAATTATTAATATGACATCTACATTGATATGGTCATGGGCTAACTACTCATAACATTGTTGTAGGTTACTATATACTAACTAATAAATTATTGAAATGAATCCAACTAACATTTTATACATTTTAAATGAAAAAATAACTTATAACAAGCATAATGACATATGAAATACTAATGAGATTTATGTAATTGAGATTTTCCACTGACAATAGTTTGTAGTTGTGGACTAATTTTACTTGTACCAATTATTAAAAGAGATTTAAGATGCTCATCAGTTAATTTAGATCTGTAAACATTTTTTGTGTACTTCATTTTGGAAAAGGTCTTCTCACACAAATAAGTAGTACCAAAAACAGAAAACAGCCCACGAGCAAATTTATGCAAATTATCAAATTGTGTCAGTGGAAGACACTTATAAAATTCCGACAAAGATAAGTTTTGATATTTGTTCTTAATTATATCACTGCACTGTAGATCAATCATTTCCATTTGAAGTTCCGGGGCTAGGGTTTCAATGTCAGTATCAAAAGGATTCTGAAAAATCTTAATTTGATTCGCAATGGCATCAAAGTCCGAGAAACGAGTATCAAAATTTATTTTCAAAGCACTCAAAGTTTCGATTGCAAAATCGATAGGAAACTCGGTCTCAGTGGTGTGGCTGAATATTTCACATGTTTTAAAATGTGAAAAACATTTACTTCGTAGTTGTGATTGAAACAGTATCAATTTCTTCCGGAATGATTTGATATTAGTGTATAAATCAGGAAGATGCTGGTTTTCTCCTTGCAATCTCAAATTCAGTTCGTTCACATGTTTTGTCAAATCAACATAGAATGCTAACTTCCACAGCCATGCGTTGTTTTGCATTTCAGTAAGAGGGCGATGCTTTTCATTCAAAAAAATTTCGATCACTGCTCGAAGTTCAAAAAAGCGCTGAAGGACTTTCCCACAACTAAGCCAACGTACGGCAGTATGATAAGGTAAGTCATTTTCTCCAATCTCTTCAATAAATTGCACGAATTGTCGGTGATTCAGCCCAAAAGATCTGATAAAATTAACAGTTGATATGACTGGTTTCAGAACTTCAGACATATCCAAACATTTTCCGCACAAAGACTGTTGATGAATGATACAATGTAAGACTATTGGTTTTGAACCACCGTCATTTTCTACAGCCTTTGACACAAGAGCGACCACTCCTTTATCTTTCCCACTCATGTTTTTGCCTCCATCAGTTGTAATACATTTCAAGTTTTTCCATCGAAGGTTCTTTTGGTTAATGGCCATTTCAACTCCTTTAAAAATATCTGAACCAGTAGTTGTGCCATGAATACTATACATATCAAGAAGTTCTTCATGCACTTCATAGCTTTTATCTACTCCTCGAATATAAATCAACACCTGAGCAGTATCTGACACATCCGTTGACTCATCCAAGGCCAAAGAAAACCACTCAACATGTCCATTTTTGTTGAACAGTTGAGAGGATATATTTTCAGCGATGTCTTCTACCCTTCGAGCCACAGTGTTTGCTGACATACTGACAGTTTTTAATAAATTTACCTTTTCAGGGCACATTTCTTCGGCTACTGCGATTATGCATTATTTGACCATTTCTCCATCGGTGAATGGTTTTCCACGTTTTGCAATTTCAAGAGCCACACGAAAGCTGGCATGAGTTGCAGCCTCTTGTTCAGTTTTGAGTTTTGTAAATAAAGATTGCTGCGATTTCAATCCGAGCTTCATAGCTTCGAATTTTTCTGTCTGCAAACTTCCTGTATATTTTGAGTAATTTTGAAAATGTTTTGCTTCATAATGACGTTTAATGTTATATTCTTTGAGAACGGCTATGCTTTCATTGCAAATCAAACATAGCGCCTTGTTACTGGACTCAATTACGAAATACTGAATGTTCCACTGATCTTTGAATTTTCTGCATTCACTATCAATTTTTCGCTTCTTTTCCATTCTACTAAATCACACACAAAAGCAACAATTCAGATCAAAATATTGTTACAAAGATGTCTTAAACTTAAACACGCACAAACACGTTTTAAGGAGGTACGCACTATTTTATTTCACAGCAGTGTCATAGGAACTGACTTGTGGTTGCGCCACTAGCCTTCTTATATATTCCACTTACTGCCATCTAGAAGTGAGTGGAAGACACCAGAACTTTCTCGAACCAACGAGATTATTCTGTAAGTGCTATTAGCGCCATCTGTTAGCGATAGAAGGTACTACCTAATTCCGCTTGTGTCCACCAGATGTCCTGTCACGTTACTCCTCATGGCTCGCTCGTACTCTACGACTAATCTAGAAATTACAGATAATGACAGGAAAATTAATAATATGCAGTGTTGCCGTTTTGCGGACTTTAGTCCGATTTGCAGCCTTTTTTAAACGTGGCGTACTTTTTCGGACTTTTTTTTTCATGTAAAAAAAATACTCATTCGTTACTTGAGTACTCGTTACTCGTTAGGAACCGAAGTAACGATTACTGAAGAAAAAAGAAATCAATGATTACTTGTGTATTTCATTACTTTTGTAATCAATGATTACTATGGCGATACGATGCGGGTACCCCATTATAACGGATACCCATACGATACGGAAAATACATCAGCTTCCCCGTCGCTAGAGGCATCTGGCAGAAATTAAATGAGTATCGTCCCCGTCGCTAGAGGCATAAAATTAAAGCGTTCCCGTCGCTAGAGGCATCTGGCAAAAAAGTAATCATATTTTACACCACTAGTGGACTGATTCAACTTTTTACCACCGGCAACAATGAATGATAATATGGTTTTGGCCCTTGGAATTTACTGGAGTAATCAATATGGCCCTAAGGCTGAAAAGTTTGGAGACCCCTGGTTTACACTGATATACTGAGTAATGATACTAATATGATAGAATGAAATGAACCCTCCTATAGAAATGAAATTTTATTCAGTAGCATTCAAGAAACAATCAGAAGATTAATAATTATTATTGATTCTTTTTTAAATTCCTTTTAATATAATATTCTTATTAATTTGTTTCTACTAATACTTTTGAATAATGAAAACAAACATTCAAATTCTTTGAAGGTATAATGTTTGACTTTTTTAAGCTCAACTCTTGCACTAAACCTCTTTTTAAGAAAATAAGAAGAAACATTTAATAATTACATTTAATAGTTACATTTAGTTACATTTAATAATTTAAAAGTGTTTTTTCCACGAATTGTCTGCTTTGCTACACACTTAAATATTTAAACTCGACCTTTTTTTCCCCTGTCTCATTCTCTAAATAGAAAATTCAAATCTTGATATTTATTGCTATCTTAATATTGATTAATTTATATTTCGTTGTATTTTCTTGCATTTTGAGATAAAGGGAATTCATATTTTATTTAAATGTCTCTTTATGCGTCTTTTGAATATAAACTAATTTTTTCTGAATTTTCATTGAGAAATTTAAGATTGTAGCTCATTGATGTCCAACCCACGGCCCATTAAAGGAGCGCACAGTGAAAGAAATATCAATACCCATCATAAGAATACAAAGCTGTTTAAAATGAATTCATTTTATTAATTTATCTCTTTTTGAATCACATCCCCTCCTTTTCCGTCGAGTTCGAACATTACTTTAATTCTTATGTCAAGTGAAAGCCTGTGAAATCGCCATGAACTATTAACAAAATCAATATTGATAATTTATCCGCAGCTATGTAGGTGGCCGTAAGAATATAACATCGAGTTGGGGTCTATTTAGTGACCAACGTCCACACCAATTTTATGACAGAGTTAGACTGGTTTCAATCAAGGCGGCTTAGAAGATTCAACTGAGTTATTTTTCAAAACCAGTTGCTAGAAGATTTTAGCAACGAATGTTGTACTTTGTGTTGATTGAAATAGTGGGGATGAGAACGTGAGTGGCACTTTTGGTGTATTATGTTATGGTATTTCATCAAGCGAGAGTTCCCGACAGGAAGGACATAATCTTCTATTAACTGTACAAGTCTCTCTGTTTTTCCTTCTATAGTTGGGGCACCATCCGTAACGGTACCAGAAATGTTGGTAAGAAACAAAGTAAATCGCGTTAACTTTGATTTCGCAGATTCATAAAAATTTCTTGATGTTGTTGCATACTTTAGTTGTACTAAAGAAGCCATTTCTTCAATTCCATTAAAATCGTCGTTAATTCCTTTAATACAAAGTGCAAATTAATACGTATCAGTAGTATAAATATTCTGATCAATTGTCATAAATACTTTTAAAAAAATTTTGATAGATTTCCCAAGTTCGCCTACTCTCTTGTCTGTAGAAATATCTTTCTTATCAAGGAAAATTATATATGTGACGCTTATGTGTTTTGCTGCATAACTGTTCACAAAATATGCAGAAATAGTGAAATAGGTGACGTATCGAACAATGCATAACTGCGACCATAATTCATCTGATAACAATGGTAAATGGAATCATAAGGATGTAGCTCTTTCTCTTTATTTGGGTTCTACAGAAGAATTAGGTTGATTTCAAACAAATAATCAATTGATTAATCGCGGGAAAGGGATTGTAACAAATTACAGTTTTAAAAAGAATAGGACATTCTTCACACTCAGTCAACATACATTCAGGCGAAAAAACTTTATAAATGAATCATTTTATACAAATCGTTGTTAATACAAAGTATTTTGCAAGGGATAAGGATTGAATCAAGAATTTCTAAATGATTGGATCGTTCTTTGATTGATTTTATTGCTTATAAATTTCGCATTGATAAACAACACGAAGGCTATTGGCAAAGACTTCACAATTTTGAACCTCGGTCAAGTATCGAAAATCTGAACTGGCCCCTTCGTCTCTATACTTTCCCATCACTTTAATGTCAAGACTTGTGATCTTGACCAGATTTAACGTACAGAGCCCCGCTTCATGGCGGGTCTTTAGAAGCATCAGGGCTCGAACCTATGATTTGACGAAAATAACACCGGCTAAGAGCCTGCTATCATGACCACTAGATAATCGCAGCTTCAGTTAGAATCGGTATCATATACTTTACAGAAGTGAGATGCTTAAATTGAGGGCGAATGATAAGATCTTATGACATATTTAATGAAATCAAATTGTTTATGATATCGAAAGCAAAATGTGTACCTGAACTTAATGAGGCCAATCAGTTTCCAGTTTTGGCTTTTTTGGTAGATTTGACTGCTGATTTAAATGACTTAAACATGCTTCTTCAATATAAAACTCAACTTATCTGTATAACATTTCAAACCATAAGCGAGCTCCAAATGAACATGAAATTATGGGAAACTAAAGGAAATTCAAAAAAAAGGGGGGGAAATTACTCTGCCCCAGTTAGGTGAATATAACCCTAAATATGGGGATGAGTGCGCAGCCCTACTTTAAGATTTGAAAAAGTAATTTGAAAATAAGATTTCAGTATTTTGGAAAAAATAAACAATTTTTTTTCCCAACTATAGTACAGTCGATATAGGTATGCTGCCCACAAATTTTAAAATGAAATGTATAGAGTTGCAATCTGACATCAGTGAACATCAATATGACATCAGAAATTTTAGAATTTTAGAAATGAATAAGAAATTTCGTAAAGAGTCTATTTGTTTTTTGTGTGTAAATCAGTTTAGCCAACACCGAATATCCTTCACTACAAAATCATTTGTTATTCATGTCATCATTGTTAGGAAGCTCGTATATTTCACAAGAAAAGTTATTTTCAAGATTGAAGCCCATTAAGAGTAAAATTAGAACTAAAACATCGAATGAACAGCTTGATAGCTTCCTGGGAATTATAACCAACTACTTCAATCGAATCTATTCTGATAAAATTTATCATGAAATTTTATGTATAACATATCATATAAAATGTATAAAACAATGTCAATCTCTAATTACATGTTGCAGCATATAATACAAAAATAATAAATTATTACGTTTAAATTACTTAAACATATGGTCTATGCAATTTACGGTTTTCGCTTTGTTTATTAACTATTGATAGTGACACCTTGGAGTTAGATCTATTTTTGAGCAGCCCCGGAGTTTGAATGCGACCCAGGATAAGAAAAAAAAAAAAGGATGCCCCTGCAACATCGAATATCACGTCAAACAACTGACGCAGGCAACTAGTCACAGCCTCCCTTTCACATTTACGATGTACACGTTTACAGAAAAAACGCAACTGGAAATTAGACTAACGAGGTGAAAGAAATGAAGTTCCATGAAAATTGCAAATTTTTATACTTAATATAGAAATAGATATCAGTTATTATCTCCATATAGAATCTCGATTCTTTGACTTTATAGTGCAAATCTCAAAAGCTTTCTTTCAAATTTATGTAAAAAATGTTGTGAATAATAATTATTATATATTGCTATGAAAACTTCTAATAAAAATCTAATCTCGCGGTGGACTTCTTCACCGATTTTTTTCCTTATATAAAATTTTACTCGATGTAAATATTTATTACAAAAAAATTTTCACAAGAAAATTTTACTTTTAGCTAAGATTTTCTTTCAGTTCAATCTGTTTCATCATACCATGAAAAAGTAAAGAATAATTAAGATAAAAAATGTGATTCTTTGTCAGGATTTTTTTTATTTAAACTGGTGGATTCTCTTTTTGAGATTATTAGAAACAATTGCAAAGGCTGTGATTAATTTTTCCTTCATGCCTTCATGAAACTGTACAGTCCTACCTATGTTCGTATAATAAGTATTAATTTACATAAAATTTTTGAAGTTAAAATACAGAGTTCAGATAATTACTCAATTTTAAAATTTATATTTAAATATTTCTTTGTTTTCATTGATCTGTAATTTTCCACAGATTATCTCGATTTATTTTACGACAAAGAAAAAGCAAAACTTATGTGAAAAAATTTTCTCCAACAGCTTCTTAAACAAATTTACAAAGTGTGACGTCATTTTTTTGAATCAAGACTTTTTCCACCTTTATGTCATTGCTTGAATTTCTTCTATTTTAAAGAGTCATCAAAAAAAATCATGTTAAAACAAAATCAAAGTCACAAATTAATCGCAGAATGCTTCTAGACACATTTCTAACAGTACCAAATAAATATTTGAACTCTTTATACGCGACTTTTTATGAGTAAAGCAGTGTAATATTTTTAATTGCGACTTTTCAACTCTATTTATCAAATCAAGACGTTTGAATTTCCTGAATATTTAAACTAAGTAACGGTTTTTAAACTTTACGTAATTCGTTTCAATTTTTGTGATAATAATTAGACATTGAAAAGTATAACATTTTAAATCGATTCATGTTACTGTATTCCCTTTCTTTGGCTTTTTTTTTTCCTAAAAAGAAATTTCACGAAATTTTACACTCTGAATAATTTGTTTCCTCTTGCAATTTAATTAGCACTCTCAAAGATTGTAGTTATTTAAATAATTATGTATGGTTTATTCCAAATCTAAAACTGTTTTTAATTCTGCGTTTTTGTTAAAATATACTATAAGCGCCAATTTCTTACTCAAAAGCTTCTCTGTTGCGATAGTCTTCTTTCATTTACATAAATAACATCGTAAATAAAAGAATATGGTTAACTCTAAATAAGTCAAAAACATCCCTATTCTATTTTCTAGATTTCGTTTCATTTAAACTAACATCTGCTACAGATTTTACGCGGTCATATTTTATGGCTAATACTTAAGTTTTCTTTAAGCTACACGTAATTTTTTTTCTACGTAGGAAATAAATAAAATCTCGCAAAACGTGATGCATAATTTTATCAGCATATAATTTTCCCTAATCACGTTATTTGAATATATTGCATCTTTTTTGATTGTTTTTTGAAAATATAGTTAGTTACCTGGTTCTTTGGCGATTCATCATAGAAATTGGATAATGCTGGATATTGGAGCAGAAATTATAGGAAATCAATATATTGAAGAAATAATTATTTTTTCATAATTGTTTCAACCTTAAACATCAGTAGTTGCTTTAAGCTCTTTGTTCTAAATTCTAAGAGCAATTTTTGGCCATTTTCACTTTTTTTGTTGAATAAAAAAAAAGTTTTTTTTATTTCGATCATTTTTAAGATTTTCATAATTGTTTCATGAATCATGAATGTAGGATCTATGAAAAAAATTGATTTATCTCAATATATCTGCTAATCTGCAGTAACTAATTTTTTGTTACTGTTATGAATAATAATGCCCTCCTACATAACCAGTATGGGTTCGCATTTTAGAATCCTTTAATATACGTATAAGTTCATTCTATAAGACGATTTAATATAAACTAAGATTATTAATTTTATTTTAGACTTGTTCTTTAAAAGTTATTTTTATCATTTTATCATACTTGGGTGGGTGTGTTTCCAGTGTTTTATGATATAATAAATATTGCTTTCGTGTAATCGTGTTGTATAATGCTTTTATAATGCAAACAATTCGAATCTTCATCATACCATTACAATGAAACTTTCAGAAATCTGCGTTGAGGCTAATCCTGTTATCACGAATTAATTCACTTATATGGTCCATAGATTGAAAATACAGGAAATCATACGCGCACCAAATAATTCATATTTCTCTAACAGTTCAAATTATCAGCAAATATATAAAATGTCTTACATATATAAAAATTATTTCTTAATTAACTTACACAGGAAATATATATATATATATATCAATTTAAATATTTTTTCCTTTTTTTCATTTAGAAAAAAGTTGTTTGTAGGAAATCGGATAAATTCAAAAACAATTCAGGAACTGATAGCTACCTATTGAATTCAAGGGAAATAGAGAATTCCAAAGCATTATAACAAATACAAAAACTTCAAAAATTAAAGAGTTTTATATTTATTACTTATTACACACTTGCATACAAACAATTTAAAAAAAAACATCAGTATTTTAATATGTAATTCTGGTAATTATACATCAGATCAAAGAGGAGAAATGTGATAACAGAATATGACTTAAGCTGAAAAAGGAAAAATCAACGGAGCATTCATGGGAAGCGTCACTTGTTTTGACCATATACTGAGCGGAAAAAAAATAATTGAAATATTTTAAATCACCAGAATCATGAAATATTTAGCTACATTTAGAAAATCATTTTTTAAAACAGGAGTCTTTAACTATTTTAAATTCCAGATGAACTTCCTTCTAATAGACATCTTCCCACAAGCCATATGGATAATAATCATTTATAAACGGAACGAAATCATGACGGAAAAAAGTAATTACATAGAAAATAATCAAAGTAAAAAATTACTAATTAGAAAATTACATTAAGTAATAATACAGAAAAGTAATAATTAATATTTTAAATCATGGATGCCGAATTGGAGATCTTCCAACTATTTTCTCGCTTTCCACGCATATGTTAATAAGGTCATCTCCCTCTCTCTCGTTTTGTATACTTTAACGCATAAAAATAAACTTTTTTGCTAAATTCAGTTATTTAAATTAGGATCAAAAATCTGTATAAAACTTCTAACAGTATATAATTTTCGTTTATTTAAAAGCACAGTACAAAATCATTTTTTCAATGTTGCGCTGTGTGGTATGCATGAAATCGGAAATCAAACATCGTTTTTTAAGCAAGCACTCAATGTCAAATTTTTAATTTTTGGAAACAGGGTTTATGCAAATATTCTCTTTGACACCTATAAGTGGGGAGAGCTATACAAAAAGAGTATTTTTCTCTCCCTGTTTCACAGGATCAGTGCTATTTAAAATTTAATAATAAATGTTATGTAAAATTTTATTCATATGATTCTGTGAATTATCCAGTAAATTATACCTATGTATGACTTTTATTACTTCCATACATTTTGTTTTGATGATTTTTCAACTATGTATTATTATTCTTAGACTTTATTTCAATTCCTCGATATTGCAACAAAGCAAATTGATTTCTTGCTTTAGTTTGTGATTTGATATTTCTTTGAATGAATATTTACAAAAATTATGAAATTTAAAAAGCAGAATTAATAATACCATAGCCGTAAAGGTTGTAGCCGGTCTAAATTTTACTTGTTAGAAAAAGATATTTGATTTGAAATGAACTTAACACTTCTGTGTTGCATCAATGCATTTATTACGAAAGAAATTTAAAAAGTAAATTCATTTTTTAAAAACATGAATATGTACATGTATTTTGGAAGCTTAACATGAATATGAACGTTACGCTACTGGTGTGTGAAGGGGTGTAATTAAAATAAGATTTCAATAATATAACAAAATAATTGAAAAAACTAATTCCAATTATTATAGAAGCAGGAATTTAAAAAAAATTATAAATTACAAAGGAAACTTACTAATAATTTCTTGAAAAAGTGTAAGAAAAGTTAAATGTTTTAATTGCCAAAATCCTAGTACAAAAGAAAAAATTACACAACAAAAGAATGAAAATAAAAGAGAGAAAACCACAAAGAAGATTAAACATAACATTCATAAATTCTGAATCTGAATTTCGACATATTAGCTGATAAAATATGCTTTGCAGGCCAGCAATTCAAACAGAAAAATGTTTTAAACGAATATGAAAATTCCATAAATTCATAAAACAAGATGCAAAAAAAAAAAAAAAAAAAAAAAAAAAAAAAAACCGCAATAGATGAAATCAAGTAAAATGTTTTATTCAAACAGAAAGATAAACCTTATCTGTAACCAATGAAAATATAAGAATAACCATCTGAAAACTAATCAACCAGATAAAAAAAAAATTTAACTCTTACTTGAGACACGATACATAATAACAACACACTAATCTAACCCTTAGAAAACAAGATTTTCTCGTATAAGCTAATATCGAAAGTATAGAAATGTCCTCTCCCAAAGCGAAAGAGAAATAAATCAAAAGAATTTTAAAGACAAAAGCAAAAATTAAAATTAGGAAATAAATAAATGAAAGTTGGGTAAATAGAAAATTTTAAAAAGATGGAATTGAAATTTAAAAATAATGTTTAAAAACAAATTTTAAAAAGTAATATGCAAATAAACTTTATAATTATAATATTTTAATTTCTCTTAATAAAATTCGAAGTAAATTCAGCTTGAAAAAAATCTTTTTAAAACTTATTCAATTTAAAATATTTGTAAACACCTCACAACTATGCGAAAAAAAAGTTACAATTAAAAAACATAGTGTAATAAGCAAAATTAAAAAAAATTCTCTACATTTTTTTTAAAATGTCAAATGTATAACTAAAACAATCTACAAGAGATTAGGACTTAGATGTACAACATAAAAACACAAATATCAATAGTAAAAAACGCATATTTATTTATATGAAATTTAACAACGTGTACTCTTTAAAATTTTGCTCTTGTAAGATAACCATCGTAATTTTTTAAAAATCATTTTTAAAAGTTTGTATTGCTTAAAATTAAAACTCAACAAAACTAGCTCTTATTTTTACTGAAAAAGTGACCATAAAATCCCTCCAGAACTCATTTCACTCAAAAAACAATCAGAGAGATATAAAGTTTAATTACTATTAAATCTTACAAAATCTGTTTAATAATTCACTAACAGAGTCAAACGTTATTTGTTTTATTTCATTATATATATTTTTAAATAAATTCACAGAATGGTTGCTTTTTATTCTATACATTAGGAAGATTTAAATGTGCCTAAGAAATAATTTTATTTCATCTGTTATAAAGATTAAAAAAAGGCTTTGAGAAAGATTTACTCCAAAGTTGTATTTCCCTTTGAAATTTTTTAATAAACTTACTCTCAAAAACTTGAGCAGATTTTAAGGAATTTTATTTTTTATTTTTCGCTTAATTTTTATTAAAATAAAACATTCAATAGAATTTCACACAACTACTTGAAAAAAATATTAATCGTTATTAATAATTTAAATCACAGCATGAGAATTTAATCAAATTTAACTATTTTTAAAAATATTTTGTGCATTCAAATAATGCAACATACGTTCAGTAAACGATAAAATAAATGTTAGAATGTGCATGATGTACCTTAACAATTCTCCTTTACATTGTACATAACAAATATGAACTTCTCACAACATTTTACAAAAAACTAGAAAAATTGCTTAAGTTTCAGGGTTCATGTGTGTGTGCTTTAGCTTGTAAAAACGCTAAATTTCTTCCTAAATTTCAGTTTTTTTTTTACTCCTACTTCCAATTTAGGTTCCAGTAATACCTAGACCTTCAATTTCAGGATCAACTCCTCCCTTATCTACATTAGTACTATCTCTTGCCCTACTTTCATCACCAACTTCTCCGTCTGTTCCTAGCACCCCTCGTCCAACCACAAAAACCCTACCTTCTCCCCGTATTGCATCCTTTTGAGCAACTTGCTCACCTGCATCAATTAAACCTCCTCCGAAAATTTCAATTTCACGAATAGATTCACCTTCTGCAATTGTTCCAATAGCTCCTCCTCCTGCAGCAACTCCATTACTTCCAATGGCTCCAGCCCCTCCA
>BMAW01069000.1:536833-595987 GCA_019974015.1 Nephila pilipes | reverse complement strand
CATCAGTACTTTCATCAACTGAGAAAACAGTATCATCAGCATCAGTATGCAGCATTCCATGCGCTTCAGATTTAACTCCGGAACCTGCTATAGATACTGCTCCTTTTATTAAATCAAATCCGAGACTTGGTAACATCAGAATGTTTATCAGGTATTCTGAAATAGGACCATTTAGTGTAAATTTAGTTATATAGTGTTAAGATTATTACAATTTCAGGAATTGTAACATATCGTATAGGTGTGGCAGTATTAACTAGAGTTGGATATATGTAGACAGATTCACATCTGTAAACAAACTTGTTCTGTGTGAAACGAAATAACATAATATATTTTAGGAAAAAATCATTATTTATTTTCACTGAAATAAAAGCCGCCTTTAGGCGAAATGTATAGTTCATATAACTCTATACTAAACTTTTACGTGCACACACACATATACCTTGTGTGTTACAACAATTAATAGAATTAAATTTAAGCACAAGTTTCATGTCAAATAACAACTTATAATGATTTCATATAGTGAAAAACATTTTAAACTTTCACATTTTCTCAGATTGATTTCGTTTCACACAAATCGTAATCGACTTTATTATTGAGTTAGTAAGTTTTCATGTATGAAAAAAGGCACACATTTCTTTCAGGATAGAACTGTACCTAACAAAACACTAAACCTATAACAATTAATTTTCCTTTACTTACATTTGTATTCGAAAGGTGCAGAATATCTCATCAATAGTGCACAAACCACTAAGAGAATCTTAAAATATGTATTACAATGTTTGATTTAACTTTTAAAAGAATTGAGAAATAGTACAATATATATATATATATCATGTATAATATTAACGCATCCTATGAATAACAGAAGAAAAATCATACATAATCAAATTAAAGGATAAGTGAGGGGCTCCACTATAAGTTTTCATTTAGCTTGTTGTTAAATATGACAACTCTCATGAACATTTTTGTGTGCCTTTATCAATGAAAGACTATTTAAGAAAAGGCTTACATTCCTGTACACACAAATGCTAGTCACGGTTGAAATTCCATTCCAGCATTTTTATTAAAATTAAAAAGACAATTTGGCTTTAAAATTTTAATTATTATTATTGTATTCATACAAGCATCAATAGCATGACTTAATAGTCTAAATAATATTAATGCTTAAATCATATTATCAAAATAATACAAAATCTATAGTAATTGTTTTAGATGTGAACGATAATTAATTTCAAAACTTTTGACAATTCGAAACTCCCAATTTGCAGTTAATCGAATATGACGTTAAAATACCTCTTGCAATTTTAAATGGAATTTTCAAAGAAAAAGTTTGATATTTGTTTAGAATGCAAATTAATGGATTATGTTATTATTATTACTTGTGGAGTTGTTAACCTATTTTAAAATAAATTATAACTCGACAAATTCTGAATCAGTAACAGAAAAGAAGAAAAGTTTCAACATTGCAGTTTAATTCTCTTCCTGAAATATCATTCTAAAAAAAATTTTGGGGTGTAATTTTCAATAAACCATCTCAAATTCTCCTATTTAATTTCATTTATTATATAATAAAGAACAAATTTTAACAATTTTGTCACTCTGAAGAAAAATTTAAATCGCTAGGGACATTTAGAATGCATAAAAAATCCATTTAGTAAAAAAAAAATTGAGGTTATTAATACAAAAGACCATTGAAAAGTATTAAATCTTTAACACAAATAAGTCACTAAGTGACTTATTTTGAAACTTCGTATGACATTTGTTACTGATAACAGATAATTCTATTTATAATATTTTAATGAAAAAATTTCGTACATTCGTATTGTAATCAAAGAAGTTTCGAACATTGTCAATATTGTGTCCCGTGAGTCATGATATCGAGCCTTGATGCCACTGAAAACCCACCTCGTAGCAAAAGTGATGCACATTAAATCTATTGAGACTCCTATTAACATGGTGTGGAAGTTTAGAGACGAGATGTCTACTCAGGTGCCGTCCTTATTACTTGAAAGAGGTTCAGAATTACGAGGTCCGTTGTCATTAACCCTCGAGTTTCTTCCAAGTGCAACATAAATAAATAATAAATAAATTTATTCTAATAATAAACTATGGCACGCTTTCAGCAAGATATTGGTTTTAAGCTTACGCGCCCGATTTTATTACAATTTACTGACAGTGTTTGTACCTTTAATTCCTTAAAATGTCCCTAATAAATGCGTAACCTTCAGTGAATATTAACATTAAATATATTTACTGTTGGATTTTATGGCTTCTCGAAGTATTTTATTAAGCGCATAATTTTCTGCTCTAAAAACACTTTCACAAGAATAAAGCTCAAAATCTTAGAAGTAAAATATCGGATAAACTTTATTGGCACACGCGTATTTTGTTTCCTCTAGTAATGGCTTCGTATCACTACCTCATTGCGGTATTAAAAATTACAACGCTGTTAAATCCAAAATTAATGCAATAAGTAAACCCAGTTAATGTTTCGAGCATACTTTTCCTTAGTAAATTATTATTATCATTATATATTGGGTTAATTTTCTCTTAAGTATGCTTTTAAAAAGCATACAAATTTAAAAAAATAATTATATTACGTTTATAATTCAATTTCATTCAATCGAAATTAGCATTAATAATAATTACTGAATATATCTTAAATGTAACGGAATAAGAATTTTATGTTTAATTAATGATAAAGTTAAATAATATTAAGAAAATAAAAGCGAATTATAAGCATTTTTTTAAAAAAAAATTAAAAATTGGAAACATAAGTTTGATATTTAAAACCTACTCAGATTTTAAACAAAATTTATGAAGCAGATGTATAAAATAAAACATTTTCAATTTCAAGGCATTCAAAATACGAATTTGAAATCAAAAATCTCGAAATCGGTATAAATATATATTTGATCGTCGAATAAAAAAGTTACTACACAATAAACATTAAGGTATAACTTTAAGATCATCTGCCTTTCGAAAAATCTACTTATCTATCTTACTAATATATCTGTTAAAATGTCGTTTGCAGATTAGATCACGTAATTGTATACATTATTATTCGTTGAGCAATTTTAGGGAAGTACGAGTATATCTAGCAATGAATTAGTTCATTTGTAAATTTAAAATCGAAGATTGTACATATATTGAAGATCGTGTATGTTTCATCCACGATTATGTTTGATTTGGATTTTCGCTTAGCCGATATTAAAGGTAGATAATTTTCCAAGTATTTATTTAAGATATTTATTATTATACGAAATATATGTTACTTTTATCAGGCATCTATGTTTAATCAAATGAATTTCAAATTTTGTTTATGAATTCGTATTTTTAAAGCAGAGGAATTCAATTAACTTTTTATAAAAACTTTAACAGTTATTATTGAGTTAATCTTTTTTTTATTATACTTCTCAAAAATATAAAACATTTCTTTCATTCTTTTTCATTTTAAAACTAATAATATGGATCTTAATTTTAGCAAATAATAATCAGAAGAGTTAAAATTCTAAGATGGATCGATCGATCGATCGACAGACAGACAGAGAAGTATTCGAAAAAATAAAGAATTTTTCTTTGTTTTGAAAATAAAACTAAATAACTCTAAGAAAAAAATAAAAGCTATTTGCAAATATATTGTAAAAGCATTGATAAAAAGAACACTTGATTTTTAGAAAATACTTGGTAGTTTTTTTTTCCTTCAAATTTTTATGAAGCAAATGTAAGCTACATTTTTAAGAAAACCTCGAAAAAAGAAATACTGTTATTGATTAACTAAAGATTATACAAGAAATCATTAAAGAAATAAACTTTTTAAGTAACGTTCAGGAGGCAAATTTGAATAATATAAAAATTTTATTTGAAAAATATAATTAATTTGTAAGTTATATCGCATCACATTGCAGCAACGCGAGGACTACCCGCTACCGGTCATGTAATTATGAGCCATAATAAGTGATAAGAACAACACCTGAGTTGGTACCTCATACTCTTTATAAAGACTAACAATAAAATCTAGTAAAGCAAAAAGTTGCATCCATTATATTTCACATTATGACTTTTTAAGGAATTTTTAATTCGAACTCGCGATTCATTTGGCATAACTCCACCAAGAAGCCTGCAACCATAACCGATTAGCTAGCACGCCCTATGTTTAAGTTGAACGGGATGCTGTGGATTAAAGCTTTCATTTTTCTGTTTCGTTTCAATTAACATAACTTAAGACCATAGAATTCCAAAGTGAGACCGAGACACATTTGTGGGATGTTGAGATATAATTCGGGGGAGCATTGTTAATGGTCAGTCTCAATTCATTACAATAGATGTTAAATTAATCAATATCAGTTAACTATAACGAATGTAACTTCACAACTCTCAATTAATTTTACATCATACAAGGAATGATGTTAAACGTTTACACTCTTTCACCCTGGTGCCATTAAAGATCCGCCGTGTAGTGAGGCTAATGCATATTGAATCGAGGTCCCAAGTTCTCCCAATGGAATGGTGTGGAAGTTTAGAGAGGGAGGTAACAACTTAGATGTCGTCCTTATCACTTGACTGAAGTTCAAAATTATGTGTCTGACGCCAACTAGCCTTTTCGTTGGTCTTCAGTGCAATGTTAATATACAGTGAATAAATCAATTCTTTAGCAATTTATTTTATAATTATTTTTAGAACAAATTTTTAAGGGTATAAAAAGAGATAAAATTTAAAAGTTTATATTTTTTGCAACAGTTAATAAAAACTATAATTATAAGCTAAATAACAAAAGTTTTGCTTCTCTTGAATTTTAATTAAAAATAATTTGAATATGAAAACATCAGGATTTAAACTTTTGAAAAACTAGCTTATATGTAATAATTTTTCTAGTATAAATACTTAAATCTAATTGAACAAAAGTTGATAGTTCTGAGTTCAAAAGGAATGTATCTACACTGCTGGCCACACAAAATGCAACACCCAGAAGGACCAGAGATATCTCAGCGAAATTTATTTGGCAGATAACATGTTGTACAAAGATCAAACGATTAAAATAACAGCCTCTTGTGAAGTGTGGATGATGACAAAATCAGTAGTTAGTGTAGCCACCATTGCTAGCTATACGCCTCGACATAGAATCAAAGAGGCTTTGGATGTATCCTTGGGGTACAGCTGTCTATTTGGCTTCTACATATTGCCAAAGTTGATCTGGTGTAGCAGCGGGCAGTGTATCCCGGGCCAGTCGTTGTGCAAGCATGGACCACACGTTTTCGATTGGCGATAGATTGGAAGAACAAGCAGGCCAAGGAAGCAATTCAATCTGATGATGGAAGCAATTCATAAAGAAGAACTCTTGAACATTGCGTGCTACGTGTGGTCGCGCATTATCCTGTTGGAATATGGCTGATGGCAAGCGCTGAAGGTATGGGAGGACCACCGGTTCCAACACCTCAGAGATATAGCGCTGGCTGTTCAGTATACCGGTAATGCATACTAGAGGAGTGGGGGAGTGAAATCCAATACCATCCCAAACCATGATACCGGGTGCAGGACCAGTGTGACGATGCATAACGCAACAGTTCAGCAGCCTCTCACCACGGTGTCTCCAAACTCGAATCCGACCATCGTGATGTTGCAAGCAGAAGCGGGATTCGTCAGTAAGCACAATGTTGTTCCATTCCGTTGTCCATGTCCGCCATTCATCGCACCATTGGCGGCGCAAACGCCTGTGGTTTCGAGTCAAGGGTTAATGAAACAATGGACGCCTTGAGGACATTCCACTCTACTGCAAACGACTTCGAATGGTACGAGAGGACACCGAATTATGCGTAGCAGACTGAATCTGTTGTGCTATGGTTCGTGATGTAGCTGCGCGATCCATCACTGCCATGCGCACAATCTGCCTGTTATCATGGACAGTGATGCAACGAGGTGGGTGCAATCGGCCCCGTGGATCCGTCGTTCCCTCCTGCATCCAGCGATCACAGATCTGCATCACAGTTGCTTGATTTCGTCCAACACGTTGATCGATTTCTCAGAAGGATAATCCGCAATCCCTATAGGCTGCTATTCTTCCTCGGTCGAATTCAAACACTCGGTCAAAAGACACTCGATATCTTACAAGAGGAATAGGTAAACAGCTTACGCAAAAAAATCGCACGAAAAAACAATTGCCATACTTCAGATCGCCAATCTGTTCTCCCCTTATTCAGTTCTTGCGAGTGGCGTTACGGTCGCCCGTGATGTGCATCTGCGCTGCAATGCTAATGATTTGCATAGTTCATCGTCGCAAACGCATGATGTAAATTTCACATGGTTTGTATGCTTCCTTCAGGATGTTGCATTTTGTATGGCCAGTAGTGTATATGCATTTCAAAATGATATCAGAAAAATGTATCAGAATTTCAGAAATATATGTATAAAAGAAAATCAATTGAATTCGAAACACTCACTAAGAATATCAATAGTTCGAAATACTCAATATGATTTAATTTTTTAAGCAAACATCATTCACATTTTTGAAAGGGTAATGAAACATGTTGTACATATTCTACACCCTGATTAGATATATGAGAGGTTCAGAAAGTACAAATATTGGGCTTCATGTGTTTCTAAGGAAAAATGGGGTTACCATAGTGTGTTTCCACCTATTTAAATAGTACCAAAATATTTTAACACTGATTCATTGGTTAGCTTGATGCCGCGTTGAGTTAGGACCGTCTATGAGACCTGGATTTATCATTATACACCGGAAGACAGATAACAGTCAAAGCAATAAATTGCCTGAATCTGCTACAAAGAGGTCGGAGACTGTCTTATCGGCAGGAAAGATTATAGCGACAATTTCTGGGTATGAGAAAATAATCATGAACTTTTTAGGGAAAAAAAAAGCGACCGAGAGCCAATACTACTATATGATTTACTATATTTTTCTTTCCCATTTCTACTACTTTTTTTCCCATTTCTTATACTGATATTATTTAAAGATCGGTTGATCACTTATTAGCGTTGCATGTAAAAGCAACGAGAGGGTTATTGGCATTGGACCTCGTAGTTTTGAGACTTGAACACATGACGAGGACAACACCTGTGTTAGAAACTCCTTCTTTCAAAGAAACATTAACTTTAATATATAATCTGATAAATAAGATGAAGTATACGAAAATAACATTTTGACCATTTATGTATGTAAAACGTTTCTGTAAGCGTAAAATAATTACTAGAAAATAATTTTTTCATGTTGTTATTTTTTTAATATTTTAAATAGCTAAGCAGTTTATTCACTTTGCTGGTTAAATCTTACTTTAGAAAACTTTTATTATTTTATAAATTTTAATTAGAGTTTTGTTCAGGATAAAATAAACGTGCTGTTTTTGGAAAATGCAAGGAAAATTGATCAATTTTTATTCTTTTATATATTAATTTCATTATTCTCAATCACTTCAAATTTTAGAATGTTTTTACACTTCGTAAGCCTCTTTTTTACTGAATTCTTTACTTAATTTCTTTTCTCCCATTTTATGTACTGGTCATATAATGCTTTATTTCTTATATTTTAAATTTTCGAAGCTAATGGCGATTTTATCGCTTGTATTAATGGTAAGAAAATATTCTATTTATGCTCATTTATTTTGTATCACTAATAAATGGATTATTCGAAGTAAATTAACATAATTAGGGTCCAAAGCATACGAAATGTATTTTCTTATAGCCTCTATTAAATTTACTTCATATACGATGGTTTCCCAAAGTTAAGGAACAAACTGAAAACTGACAGTAACTCAAAAATTATGCTTGCAAAGTGCAGCTTTGCGAAGTAAAAAAACTTGATGAAAAATATTAATTGTTCAACGAGTAACTTCAAAACACAAGAAAATGTTACACATAGTACTTATATTTTGTGATATTAACAGGGAAAATAAAATGTCCTAAATTGGGACATACAAATATAAAAAAAAAACTTCTCAATATTGAGTATGATTATCTTGAACAGACCAGACAGCGATGTCTCGAGCTGTTTATGTAGTTGATAAATTGCATGGAAAATAATACCCATTGATCACGTAAAGCAGTTCTGAGTTAATGTTCAGTTTAGGGAGAGGATTGTAGGGAAGCTCATTGGATTGTAGGTAATATATATACTTCTCCCGAAATGTTCCACATATGCTCCATGGGATTAAGGTGCGGAGAGCGTAAGGGTCATTCTATTTAGACTATAGTATTTTCTTCAAGAAACTGGGGGACGAGCTGACCAGGGAGAGAGCTGATACCGTATGCTTGCAAGCTGTAGATAATACCAATTGTTCCAGCATGTGGACGAACAGTGGGATCCAGTATGTCGTCTCTGTAACTTTAGGCACTGAGAGCTTCATGTGGCAACAGATGCAGGTCTGTGCAATCGGTAAAGATTATCTATACTTCTCCCCATACAAGAACACTACCTCCTGCATAAAGTGTCCATTTCACTAAGTTAGACGAAAAATACTGAGTGTTTGTTTCTCTCAAAATATGAACACGCCGAGAATCATTGTGTAAAGTGAAACGGGACTCGTCAATGAACAGAATACACCTTCACTGATATTCAGTCCAGTTTACAATACATGCTAATTTCAAACGATCCCTCCAGAGGCGGGAAGTAATCGGAATGCAAAATATCGATCCCCTAGGACACAGGCCTCCTTCATGCAGCCTTTTGCGTACTGTCGTTGCAGAAACTATAGATACTGTCATTCCTGCAGCAAAAATAAGTGCGGATCTAAGGTGAGATGGAGTTGCAGACCTGCTGAGACTTGAACTAAGTCGCAAGTACCGGTCATCTGAAAAAGTGGAAACGTTTGGGCTGCCATTTGTAGGTCGTTGAGAAACTGGATTGGTAATTAGGAACTGGTTCCTCAATGGTTTCACAAGGTCGACATTTAGACATTTTTCAGGTTCAGACTGTCGTTGACCTGCATCTATTCAGCTTATAACCCTGTAAGGCTTGAGGCAAATGTCGTCTCGAGCTGATTTTTACACTTTGGCTATCTCAAAATTGTTTCATAATATTTTGTTCATTGAATAGTAGTACTTTCCTAAGCAGCTGGTACTAATCTGTATCATATTTACGAAAAGAAATGGCAACACCACCTTTTTGCATATTGCTAATCGATTCAGCTTGCTTTTAAATAGCCCTAGTGTTGCTTCTAGTGCACACAATGTTAATAAAAACCAAATCTTCTTGCGAATATTAGTAATATATCCAAATTTCAAGAAATTTGAGCTAATTTCAGCCTATTTATCACGATCTTTCAATTTGTTACTTTACTTTTAGAAACCAGAATGTTGGGAAGAAGCTTTATTAATTATTCAACTTATACACAAAACATCTTTTAATTTAGGATTAAACTTTCAAAAACATAAACATCGTTGAAAGCAAAACGCATAGTTGCTCTACTATCAATACCTTAAGATATCGGATTTGAGCTAACTACCTAAAAAATTATATATTAATTGTATTGAATATCAAAATGGATTTTGATAATACATAACATCTAGTATAAAATGTACCCAATTATTATAAGCCTTATTTTCAAAAAATAGCTTTAAAAATATTTATTCAGTCAAATTCTGATAAAATAGATGAACCGCGATCTTGAAAAAAATTATGCATCTCTTATAATGTATTATTATATTAAATTTTACTTATTTGAAGAATGACATAATTTACACATTCAGATATTGATTTGATAATGTGATTCCCTCTCTCTACATCCATTTCAGATTTCTCCTTTGGAGTCAAAATTTATTATTCTTTTGTTTTCAACCATAATATTTTTTTTTTCCTTTGCATTCTCTCTAGGTGCAATTTTTTCATTTAAATTTTAAAAAACTTAACTAAACTCAAATTTTGTTACGGCAAATTTTATTTATTGTACCCAATTCATATTATTAATCTTTTTTTTTTTCAGTAAAATATTTATCGCTATAAAATACCAGAAACAAGTAGTTTACTATATAAACTAAGTAACAAAATATAAAAATACGTATGTAAAGATTTTTTTTCAGTTTTTGTACATAACTCATAATTTGTTAATGAGATTAACTTCGTATTTCGGAATATAAGGAACCCAACTTTAAAGTATCTAAGCCTAAAGACAAAAATGAGTTTTTAAATAGCGGCAACACATATTATTAAGAAAATGCAAAAATGGAAAATCAAATAATTTTAATGGCAATTGATCAATAATATTGTGAAATAAAACTATAAAGCAATTCAAATTTAAACATTGTCTTGCATTTTTTTAAGACAGGAAATTTTAAAAATAAAAATGTTTTACGCGGGCATTATTTATACGAAAATTTATTTTTTCTAATATACATTTTAGTATTTTTGTATAATAGTATTTTTAGTTAATGAAACTTCATATTCAAGTACTATAGCTTTTGTCAAAATGCATTCCTTTCATATGTAAAATTATTTTTCATTAATTTTTAGTTCTGAATAATATTTATCAATTATCTAGAAAATCACTTATCATAAAGGAAAAAAGAACATTAAACCAAAGTTATTAAAATTATTATAATTTCATAAAAAGTATTATGCAGATATTAAACTGTTTTTAAAGATGCAAATGAAAGCATACAATATATGCAAATGAATACATATAGTAAATATATTGAAGAAATATCTATAATGTGCTGTAATATGAGTAAAATATAAATTACTGGAATAATAACAAAAACAGATGCAGTTTATATTTGTTTTGATGATTTATAACTTAAACAAGTATTAATAAAAACTGATGTACTTTTTTAAAAGTTTATTTTCAAAATTCCCACTCTCACAATCTTCATTTTTAAATAACTACTTATGAAGAGCATCAATCAATTTTGTTGATCACTTTTCAATCAGAGATTTTATTAGATTTAAATAGAAATGTTTTTAATTTCTATCAATTCTTAAAAGTTAAAACTAATTTTTAACAACAAAAATTAATTTTTTTCAGTTATGTAAAAAATGAACAAGAATCAAAAAGAAACTAACAGTTAAAATTGGAAAAATGTGAAATTGTTCCTTAAAACTTTTGTTATCAAACTTTCTACAAATTCATAAAATAAAGGCTTAATGCTCACTAATATATATTTCTTAGATATTTCATAGAGTTAATAATTCCAATTAACAAATTACTCTCAAACTATTACACAGACATTTTTAATGTGAATTATAAGTAAAATTGTGGATGACTATAGCCATTGACTGTCAAACTTCTGATAATAATTTCAAAATTTTGAAATATGTAGATTAAAATATACTTTTTGCTATAAACTAATAAATAAATTTATCATTGGTAAAAAAATTTTAAATGTAGTCTTGATAACATTTTAAGTTAAATTAGTTTCAATAACTTCATAATTCAGTTTATTTGATTAAAAATGGCACACAACAGTGGTTACGATGAGAATAGCAAAATTTATTAAGAGTGTCGTATTATTTATATTATTTAGATTTTTAAATAATCTCTATATGAATCATGAAATAAATCAAACTTGAAATATCTCTTGAAAAAGTTAGTACTTAAACTCGAGTAGAATATTTGAAAGAAGTAAACTTTTAACTTACCTCCCAAATTTTGGCTTTCACTTTCATTATTAGTGACACAGGTTCCAGCCCGACATGTCTGTAAAAATAATACACACCATGCAAAGATTTTCCAAAATTTAAAAAATATTTTATGACGTATTTAAAATTATTTTTAAATGACGAAATGTAATAAAAATTTCTTCTTCTTTTTCTCTGTGTTTTTATATGTTATATTGTCTGTAGAAGATGTTTTGAACTATCTGCCTATGTGAGTAAAAGTGTTATTAAAATTTCAAGGTCGAGCAGTTTTATTTATCACAACATTACTGAATTTTTAAAATTTTATCTTTAGGCAAGGAGTTTGTTGACGCATATGCGCGCCTCCTACCGGTCCTCTGTTAAAACTAAACAGAAGCTGAACGACTTTCAGCAATAACGAACGTGGGTAAATACTGTCGCGTTGACACCCACAATAACTGTACTTATGATTGAACTATTAATTTTTATTGTTAAGTTTTAATAAAAAATTTGTCCAAAAAGGACTAGTACGTCGTAATACTAGTTTCACTTCAGAACAGAGTTAATTATCTAAACAAGAGTATTGATAGTACTAGACTAATCGAAGAAGTCATTCAAATATTACTTAACACATATAGTTTTTAAGCAATATTTAATGTATATTTAGTAGAAATAACCTTTAATTTAGAGTTGATTTGAGTAGACTGCTCGCTCACACAAGTCCTCCTGTGGGACTTCCATCCATGTAAATATACAACTGGCTTCTTAAACTTTTTGATCTCAGTTTGCTTTCGATTTCATAATAACCAGGACAATTTTATTACAATGTATATTCCCTAAAGTAATTTAAATCATTTTAACTATTTTGTCCTTGTATTTTACATTGTCACATTAATATACTATGCTCGTTCCATTGTATTTATACCCATAATCAGTTACGTTTCTCTTATCTCTAAAGGTTCATGGTCAAATCATACCTCAAATTTTAAAAGCTAGAAAGAGCACCATCTTTCCCCTAACTTCAAACACTCAATAATTCGGGAACAACTCTGATTAGGCATGTCCCACAAATATTTAACTCTCAAAGATTAAAAAAAATTCTACCATAGCCTTTCAGTAAGTGAAAGTTCCTACGTATAAAATATTGTTCCATGTTCATCAAACATTAATATTACAAACGCCCTCATAATCTCCTGTATTACTCAATTCATACTACAGTGACTCAAGGCTTGATCATACTTTTCCCCTCATCCCTCTCGTTGTACGTCATAATCACATCATCTTCAATTTATTGGGAATTCTAGCCTTCTAAATGCCTAAATTCTTATGTATAAAAACGGAAGCATTGCTAGCATTAAACCTCATCTGTTATACTTAAAGTTCTTTACAAAATTAGCATTTAAGTTCTGTACTTCTCCATCTATAAATCTCAAAACTATAGGCGCAACCGGAGTTGAGTACCTTCTCTAGATTTTTGCAATTGGTGATAAACTGCAAATTACTGTACAAGCGTAGAATACTACTGAAGCAGGCGTTTAAATTTCAGCAAGTGTATGATCGTGATAGCTGAGTGGTTTTGGGCACGAGCTTGCGGCCAGCGTTGTTTCTGTCGAGTCAAGGGCTCGAGCTCCCATGCCATTTAAGACCAGCCATACAACGGAATTGATGCATGCTATATCTGTCTATCCTGAAGTCCTTAGTTTGGCGTGGTGTGATAGTTTGAAGATTGGGATGGCACTTAGGTGACGTCTTCTTCATTTGACCGAAGTTCGGAATTACGAGGCACCAGTAACCCTTATGTTGCTTCTAAGCGATGCATAAATAATCGATCAATAAACTGAGCACAAAAGCAGGAAATTCACTTTTTTCCTCTCGATGTGTATTGAAATCTCTAAGTGACTTACGGTACCATGCTTCATTTAAAATAAATTCGTATCCTTAATTACGAGGCTGGATCAAAAAGTTTCTGTTTTTTGATGACATATGATGTTAATAAGATAAGTTGTAATTCCCTCTCTACGTTGCCTTTTGTCAAACGGCCCCAAATTAAATTTGACACTGACTCGTTGGTTAGTTTTAATTGCTACACCATTGAATTATCCTCGTAATTTCGTATCGAATTGTTACCGTCGATGGGACCAGGATTTGTCATACTCACTATAAACTTAGCAATTATCAAAACAAGGTTGCTTCAGATGAATCTAAATGGGTGCTCCAAAGAAGACAGTCGCAACGACAGCAAAAGTTATGGAGACATTTTTTTTTGGACGGAGAAGAGTAATGCTAGGAGTTTCATACTCATGGATTTCTTAGATATAAAAAAACAATCCTTGGACAAATACTATAGTAAGTTACGCTATTCCCATTCCTAACATAGCTACTTTTTTGAGCCCCGCTCGTGACTTTTTTTTAAATAGTCAATCAAATTCCATGTTAGAAAGTTTGGTTTGGGTTGCTAAATCCTGAGTATCACCTAATTAATGATTTTTATAACTATCCTAACTAAATGACTCTTTAAAATATGATCAATGGTTAATGGAATGATTATTTTCACATTTGTATCATTCAGATTTTTTTTTTCTTGAAGATTGTTATTTTAATGACTAATCTCAATAATTTCAATCTATTGATGTCTTTTTCATTATTTATACCTGTATATAAAAGTATTATTGCTTTTTTTTTCACATTAAAAAGAATGTACTTGATTTTCAAACATTGTGTGCATCATACTTTCTTACTGAAATGTTTCTGCTTGTGATCACACAATTCAGAAAATGTGCAAGGTTTGTCCAAAACATAATGACAATAACTTTATTGCTCGTTTTCGGCACATTTTAAAGGAAACAACTGAGGGCGGCAAGTGAATTGAAGTTTCAGTTACTTTTTCCAGCAGTCTACAGGTTGTCCGATTAATCTGAGCATCCACAATGACCTTATAGAGAGTTATTGCCTGAATGTATCGTCACACTCATGATGCAGCAAAGTATTGAACAATGAAAAGCAATAAATTTGATAAATGTGGTGACGGAACTACGGAACCTATCCCGTGAAGACATCCTTAGCTTTTCCAACCGCCATCCAGTATAGACTTAGCCCCTATTGATTTCTTGTTCCCTTAACTATAGATGGAGTTAAAAAAAAAAAAAAAAAAAAAACACCATTTCAGTAAAGTTGAAAATGCTCAACTTTGCTGAAATGATCAAAACAACAAAGCTTCGAAGTATCTCGCAAAATAAGTTTGCACAGTGCTGCGAACAATGGCAGCATCCCTGGACTGGTTGTATTAATGCTCAAGGTGCATACTTCGAAGAATATTAGGTATATATCCATTGTCTATCTAATTATCTAATTATATATATATATATATATATTCCATTTGAAATTTTATTTACTCTACTAGCTTTAACATTTCAGCATTATTATTATTTCTTATTTAAGGAGAAATATATTATGAAAAGTGCTAAATAATATTCAGAAAACCTTAGTAATTGCAAATATCAAGCACTGGATTTTTTTCTAAATTAATAATTCATAAATTCCTCATTTTCTGAATAACCTAAATAAGCTAAATTCGAAGGTATTATTCTTAACATGCTATACTTAACATATTTCTGTATTCGAAGTAAAGAAATAGACAAATAATATGCAGGTTCAAAAAGTATCAAAAGGCGAAAGTCTTAAAAAAATTTCAAATGTCATAAACAGAGGTATAATAAAATTTCAATTTTTTAAAAAAAATTATTTTTATGTGAAGTTTTTTTTATATTTGAAAAGAATCTAAATATCATTAAGCCACTGTATATTTGTTAAAATGTACTATAACCGTATAATTTCTTATATTTTAGTAATCCGGTTTTCTTGTAGTACCTTGATTTGTTATATTTGGGTTTTACGCTGTATTGATTTTTAGACCTGCCATTTATATTACACTTTTAAATTTTTAATAATCACGGCTTGATTATAGAAAAAAAAATAAGACCCTTTTCGTTTTTTACTTTTAATTTATAAACGAAAAAAAAAAAAGGACGAATGAAATAAAAAAAAAGAAACCTTAACTTACTCCTTGTTCATCAGAGTGGTCAACAAGGCAATTCGTTCCAGTAGGAATATTTTCCTTATAAATTTGAGTACTTTCGGATGTGGGTACGCAAGTAAAAGTGCATTTTTCTCGTAGATTCTATTTAAAGAAATAAAAATATTCTTACAATGTTACAGTGATAATGCATCTTTAATCGTGACTTCAAGATCTTCAGACATGATGTTATTAACTAGATTATTTTAGAACTATAAATCTGAATCTTTCTTTATGTTCCACTTTAATTACCTTAAATATATCACTCAAACAATTGTTTATTGTAACGTAAAAAGTTCTTCCCCTCCCAAATTTCTACATGTATATTAAACTGATGCGTGTACGTAAGCACTTAAAAAGTATTATAATGTCAATTTTAAGAAATAAGTCAATATTCTTAAACGTGTGCGTCTTTTGTAATTGTGAGTTAAAAAATCAAATTATACTTCAATTAAGAGCACAAAGTAAGAATATTACTTAAAAAAAGTGGATTTCATAATATAGTTAAT
Source organism: Nephila pilipes (assembly GCA_019974015.1). Lineage (NCBI taxonomy): Eukaryota > Metazoa > Arthropoda > Arachnida > Araneae > Nephilidae > Nephila > Nephila pilipes. The sequence continues at coordinate 579,843 of BMAW01069000.1, read as the reverse complement.
TATGTATACTTAGTTTTTATAATTTTTAAATATTTCCCACTGTTTTGTTATTTTTAATAGAATATCATTCCTCGATATTGGTAAATTTGCATTTTAACGAATTTTACAGATTAGAAATATGCTCTTGAAACTTGGTAGAAAGATAGTTTTCTGTACATGAAAGAAAACTAGGTTAGTTTAAGGAAATTTTTCCAGGAATTTATTATATTTCAGACTGAAATTGAAATAATTAACTTATAAAAAATACTTATTAAGATGAGTGTTACTTAAACGTTATGTTCAAGCCTTAACATTTCTTTAATCAATTGTAATAAAAAAATTTCGTAATGGTTTCCTACTTATAAGATCTGTAATTCTGGGCTTTTATTCTGTTTTGTTCCTAAAAGTAACTATGCAATGATAATCTTATGTTCTTACAAAAATTAAAAGAACGTTAAAAAGGTTTTAATTTACATTTTTTTGTGCTAAAAAACTCATATTTATAGCATTTTTAAATATATTATGTTATTTTTATATAAATATATTTGTCCTCAACAAGTGTAATATTCTTTCATTATTTAAAATCTTACTCGTATGTTTTTATTATCACTTTGAATATAAATTTCGAGGTTGCATAATGGCATCTAAATTTTGAAATTCAGTTGCATTATCTACCATTTTTATCCAGGTTAAATATATCTTCAGTTTATCTTCGGCCAAAGAAATATATGGAATTATTCCTTTTAAATAATTTTTATTTCTTACAAATGACAATATTTTCTTCCATAATGCACGTCAACATCAGTGGCCCTCGTTAAAATATTACAGTTTTTCAGCTATAACAATTTCATATGTTCAGTATTTTTTGGGGGGGTGGGGGGGTTGTTATATTATTATAATTATAGCCTATCCTGTATAACTAAACTTAAAAAAGTATCTCAATAAATAATTTGAAAAGTCGACCATTATTTTATTCTAAAAAATTATTTAATAATTTAACTCGAACAATTTCAAGCAATATTAGCTACAACTAAATAAAAATATCAAAATTTCTAAGGGAAGATACTTACACTCCTACCCTCCTTACTCCTTTTTCTTTGTATTTTCTATCATTTTAAAAAATTATTCTGCGATAGGGTTCATATGGATTGAATATTAAATTGGATGACAAATTTAGATTTTAACTTTCTTTTCAAAGATGTTTCTCAACACATTAAGAAGTATTATCTACATCTAACTATATAGAAAGTTAATTGCAAAATCAAGTTCTTGAAATGCAGTTATAACTGATTAATTTCTATTTGTCATTTGATATATTAGAGCCTGAACTGTTAAATACAAGCATTAAAAGAAATGATTTTTCATTCAATAATGAGCTGTTTATTAATTTACAGTTGCTCATAAATTTTAGTGCATAATACATAGTTAGAGTAGCTTGTTAACTATTATAAATCGTTGCAATTTGAGCGCACTGGAAGTTTGTATGTGCGAGAGAAATTCCATTGTCTTTCAATTATTCAATTATCAAAATTATGTTGTTCTAAATGTGTATTGATTCATTTTAGTTCAATTATGTTGAAATTTCTTTTTATTTCTATTTTCTTTTTTCAAAATATCCTCTCAATATGATAATAGATGATTCTTTATTTACTATGTTGATTATATAGTATAAGAGTAATCTAAAAAAATATTTTACTTTTATTAATTTTATTAAAGAAATATGTTCACATTTATTTTTAACTCAATCTAAATGTTTTTGTTTACCTCAATTCCAATATAATTTCCCCCATACTCTTTCTTGCATCTTTCTGTATAATTTGTAAAACAACATTCACCCAAATAACATACCTGTAAACAAAAATATGATTATTAGCCAGAAATAACACGCATCGAATATAAAAAGAGCATAAAAATGTCTGCTTATAGCAAATGGAAATACAGTTTCACCTTTCAAAATGAAAAATCCCATAAGACGGAGCTTCTAACTAGTGAATGTTAAGCCCAAATAAAATCTGTTAATTAATTTCATGTAATGCGAAATTCTTTAAACAAAAATAGGATTTGTGTATAACGAGAACTAAAAGAATAAGATCATGTTAATTTGAAAGTTAAATAGAAATATAATTCAAATAAGAGAATTGTTCATATAAATAATTTATAAATTCTATTATTATTGATAAGCTTCCAAAGCAATTCATAAAAGGACATTAGTACGAATGTAAATTACCTGACGTTAAACAAAGTACTCATTTTTTACTGCATTTATCTTAAAATTAAATTGATTAAAAGTCGTCTCTAAACACATTTCTTTCTTTCGCAAAAGTATACTTCGGAAATAAAAATTTCTAATTAAAATTATTTTAAAAAAAGAAAATTTCTTAAGCACTGCGAAGTACTGTGAAAGTTTTTTGACAGGAAATTTTTCTAATAAAGTGCGAAAATGTAATGAATTTTAAGATGTTTTTAAATTTGAAATGAAACGCGCGCGCATATTGTAATTATAGGAATACTATATTCCAAAATATCGAAATCAACTCATTCTTTTTTGTGTTCATTAATATATTTTTGCTTGCATGAAAAACAAAAGTACTTCTTCATTCACTCTCAAAACAATAAGGAATACTACAAATGTTCTGCTTAGGAACCATTCGAGATATTATGTACTTATGACTATGTTGAACGTTAATCGTACTATTGAACTTATTAAATTTGTCAATTCAGATAATTACTGAATATAGTTTTCATTAAAATGTATATCATTCATTGAACTCTTGGGTTCTAAGAATACCGAATCTGTGCTAATGAAAGAAAAAGTTGTACATTTTAATTATTGATTCAAGGCTTTTAATTATTGCTTATTCATGTCACTTTATATGCGTTTATCTCTTACAAATGAGAATATAACAGCGATTTTGTTCCATATTTGACTGGGAACTTCAAGTTGTGCCCTCATTGGACCAGAATCTGTACAATTCGTTTTGCTATGTTATTTACTAAATCATTCTTTCGTTAAAGGCTAATTTACATCTGTCTGAAAATTATTTAGACTATTACAAGTAGGACCTCATTTAGTGACATATTTTGAATACATTTGAATGTCTACTTGCAATAGATTGGAGGTGGATCCTCATTTAAAAAATGTATACTTTCTATCTGGATCGTTGAGTTTAATTTTTAAAATTCATCTCTGCGTTGAATAGATATCCCAGTTAGTAATAAATGCAATTATACCAATGAAATTGTTTTTAAAAATTATACTTTTCAATATAACGTTATAATTTTATTATTATTTTCATTACCCATTAGAAAAAGTTCAAAACTTATTAAGATAAAGTAATAAAAAATTTTGTGGAGATAAATTTCTGGAGGTAAGTAAAACAGGAATTTTTATGGAAATTCAGTATTTTTTATTTGATCTGATTTATTTTTTCCTAATATTTATTAACTTTTTAAAGCCAATCTATGTCTTTCAACGTCTAGATCATATCATAAGGATAACTAAAACTTACTTTATCTTTTCCACATTCTTTGAGATCCGAATCATAGTGGAAACTGTATAGATCATCAATTTTGCAAGCATAAGTACAAGGACTCAACTGAAACGATCAGAACAAAAAGTAACCATAAATTAATACTATAAAAACCTTATTATAAATTAAAGAAATCAATACGGAAAATGCACTTCAATATTGAAAGTTGTTTTAGTATCGATAACAGTTAATATTGTCCTGTTGCAATAAAAATATTTCGCAAACTTTTTTTTTAAATTTAAGATATATATCGTTCTATAAATTTCCGATTTAAAACACATACTAGCATTTTAACCGATTAAGGCGTTTTATTTTTGAATCCACTTAAAGATTCGACTATTTGAAAATTTTAGCAATTATTTCAAGAATGGGGTCTACAAAACTCTTTTACAGAAAATATTTTTTCGAATATGAAAATATTTCTTTCGAAATTAATGAGCAAATATATTTCTCATGAATTTAAATACTTTTATGTTTTAATAACAATGTAATAGCTCTGAAATACAATTTATTGCTTAGGTTATTATTTTAAAACAATAAAAGAAAATTCTGATATTTAATTTCGAAATTGCTTAATTAACCTGAAATGATAATTAAAATGTAATGGTTTTAGAAACTGAAAAAGAAGTTATATATTTCGTTTTGTATTTGTTGAAATGAAATTTGTTTTCAAAATTTTATGCAATATTGATTTTTTTAAAAACTATTGTTAAATAATGATTTTTTAAGATAAAACTTTCAAATAAGCTTTTCGAAAGTCTTGAATAAGATGTCTTACATTATTATTTTTACCTTGCTTTATAAATTATTAATACTTTCCAAAATATGTTTATATATAACATACTTATAAAATCTGGTTATTTCATTTCAATCATAAAAGAAAATTAGAATATTAATCTTGGAGTTAAAGACTCTTAAATAAGGCTTTTTTTTTTGGAAAAAAAAAAAAAAAAAAAAACTCGTCAAACATAATCAACTTCCTTGAGATATTCAACGTGATATATTACATACGATAAGCATTAAAAACTTGAAAAATGATTGATTTTGTTAATTATTTATTAACGTTTCACTTAGACGTAATATGAAATCGATTGGTAATGTACTTTACAAGTGACAAGGGGAGGACGCCAGAGCAGATACCTCTCTCTTCAAACTTCCATTTGGGAGAACATGAAGCCTCTACAGATTTAGCATGCATCATCCCCACTGCATGGTTTTTAGTCATCAAGATTCGAACTCACAATTCAAAGGAAACAATGCCCTCCGCGAGAACGAGACTGAATGCATGCAACGGCAATAAAAGACTTAACCAAAAAAAAGCATTTATGAATCAATTTAAATTCAGTGTAACACAAGTTATAAATTGAATTATTTTTCAATTAATTAGTTCCCACAATATGAATAATACAATCGGAATTGCACTAAATATAGAACTGTGGGTGATCAAACAATTGAATAATACTTGAATTATTTAACATTATGTGTAAAATAGTTTGAAATTTCTTAATGCTGCCATTTGGATTTGTATAATGTATCTTTAAAAAATAATTTATCTTCTTAAATTAAGAAAAATTCGTAGTGAAATAGGGATTTATTAGCAATCACAAGATTTTTCTGAATAGTTTCATATTTTCTTTTCCGCAATAAAATGTAATGTATGATAAAATAATACTTTGTGATTTCAGCTCTTAATTTTAAAGAATTTATTTTGTAAAAATAGTTTTTTTTATTGATTCTGTTTCTTCCAGTGAGTCCATGTTCATTCATGAAGCTGTTTATGCAAAGAGCATAATCGAACTCCATTATCTTTTATCTCAGTACTTAACGATATTTTTGGAACTTGTTGAGAGGGTAGTCTATATTTTCAAATGTACGAGGCATGGCTATAAATAACGAGACTGATGCTGTAAAATATTTTATTTTAATGTCATACATTTTTAATGATTATCATCTTCAATATACATCCCTCCTGTATCCTTACAACGCTCCATGCGAGTCTACCACTGTTCGAAACAGTGCTGGAAGACTTCTGTCAGTTCCTTCAGGACACGAGCCGCTTTCTCTTTCAATGCTTCAACGGACTCAAATCTTATGTTCCTTTTATTGAAGATTTCGCCTTAGGAAACAGATAGAAGTTGCATAACTCAACATCCAGCGAATAAGATGAATGATCTAACACAGGATGCTGTACTTGGCTAGAAACCTCTTGACAGACAATGTGGAATGAGCCAGAGAATTGTCTTGGAAAAATTTGCCTTACGGATTTTTAGTGAATACCTACAGTCTCAGTAATCATACGAATACTTAACCAACGGTCAGATCGAACTGGATTACCGATTTTTTCGATATTATCATCCGTTTTTGTCGTGAGAGGGCTACCCAAAGCTTGAATCATCGTCAACATCTTCTCAGCCATCTTGAAAACGCTTAAACCACTCAGAAACATGTGCACTTGATAAACATTCATTGCCGTACACTTCTTTCAATAAACTATAAGCTTCAGTAGCGATTTTTCTGTTGATCTATTGTTACACAAACCATTTTTCAGGTAAAACAAAAAAAAATAACTCTAATGCGAATGAAGGCTAAGGCTATACGGTTTGTTTACTGAGGCGAGAGGCACTGCATTCGAAAGAGAAGGCTTCAAACTAAACAGCTGTAGGTCGCTGGCGTTAGACGCATGCGTACTTCTGTAGTAGCGTCAATATCATTACTTAATAGCCACTTCTCGTATTTTTTACTGCAGAGGATTGTAACAACTACCGTTGTAAAATTATGATAATTCATGTATTCGCAAATAATTTAGTTGCAACTTGAATAATATTTCTTGTTTGTGTTTCGGTCGTTTAATTACTCTATTTGCCTCAAACTGAGAATTACTTCTGTTTTAATTCTGTGGTTAAGAGTCTACCATAAATGTCCGAAAACAAATTTTTGATGAATGATGGAAAAGTTAGCATTTTGCAGCAGAAAACTAAAATTACAATAGTACCTCCTAATAAGGGACATTTACCGAATTAGACATTTTGTCCCTTAAATAGAGGTATCCCTTAATAAGAGATAAATACATATATTATTCGAAGGGACCGGAATCAACAAAATTATCACTTAAAAAGAGATATCTCTTACTTAGAGGTGTCCTTAAAAGAAGTAAGATTGTTCTTTTAAACACATATGGGGTTATTTTTAATGAATTTGAATATTTTGATATTAAGGAATATACTAGCTTCCCAAAGTTAAGCACATGGTTTTAAAATATCCAAAAAAGGAAAAGTAAAGCCTTGATTAATACAATAATGCACATGAAAGTAGCATATGTGTTTATGCCTTAAAGAAAACAAGAATTATGAGCAAAGATAAAAAAAATTATCTATGTTTTTAAGTGGTATGATAATGTCATGTTTGAGTCATTTTAAATGATATTTAAAATCTAAAAGCAAATAAAACTTACATTAATAAGACATGTGAACGTTTTCGATATCTATATATATTTCACAGCAATTTTGTGTGCTTTCTGTGAGGTGATGGACCACCTCAGAAGCTAGCAATGACCATTACTCCATTAGAGAAGTTTCCAACTCTCGAAGACTGGCTGTAGAATGCAAATGTACAGTGAAGCGTCTCTGAAAGATTTTCTAAGGGATTAAAAGTCGGAGGAATACATCGACATCTCCACATACGTGTATTAAAATTACTCTCCTGGCACTTAGCAACGATTTTGGCCCGCTATAGACAGTCATCATTCATAAGGAGGAAATCAAGAGCAATTGCTACAACGTAGACTATCACAATAAAATTTAGGATGCCATCCCGATAACGCGCAGACATCATAGAACCACCTTTAAAGATGTGCACCTCGTTACATCTCATTGAAATTCGAGTCCATACCTTGACGCTTACACTCCGAATTCGTGATATTTGATAATGTTTTTGATCCGATTGAGTGTACCTTGTGTGTAAAAGTTTACCTTTACACACTTATCATCTGATTCCAGGGTAAATATGGACTCATCCTTTAATGAGATGCAGTTCCAATTAGAAGCAACTCATTTGATATATTCATGATACCACTTTAATAATGATACTCTAGATTAGGTAGAAGAACACAAACATGTGGTGTCCTTGGCGTACAGAACCTTCATGTGAAGCCCTCGGTGCCCCGCACTCGTAGACATTTCCTTACAAATTGAATCTGCAACTATGGATGTAATAGTTATTAAGGTCACTCATTGATTCCACTTAGCTACTATACTAATAAACCAACCATCAGAAGGAGTGATAGATTTTAGTCAATCGATAACCCAACGAAACTCATAAAAACTTTCACATCAGTCTTAAATGCAGCTCCTCGAACCCTTGAAAAAACTAGCGTCTTTTCAACCACTGTCTAGTTAATATACATATGTCCAAACAGTCAGTCGTGATTGATTGTAACTTAAATACTGTAACTTCATGAGGTCATCTATATTCACAACTTTTAATCCATTCAAATAAAATTTTAAGACTTGGAATTTTGCATTGTGTGCTTAACTTTCGGAAGCCAGAGAGCTGATAACAGCTTTAAATAGCTTCATCCTGTTCAAGCTTGGTGAAATGGAAGCAAAACAAATATTTGAAAATAATGACAGAATAAAGAGCAGTATTAAGAATTTTTTTCTTACTTGTTCAAAATATGACAACTGGCATTCTCCTTGACAATTTTCTAAACATTTATGCTTACAACTTTCACCGTTACAGGCTATTCCAAGACCTACAACAAATTTCAAAATAAAATTGTTAACTTTTTGACTTTCCTGATGTTTGCTTTGTAAAAAGCAGGGAACAAACGCTCCAATTTTATTAAAATATACTTTTTTTACAGACGAAATTTTTGAAATTGTGATAGCTCCTTCTGATAAAAACTATTCTAAAAAAAATTTAAATATTAAAAAATAACACTCCTCTTTTCAATCTTGACTAATATCTAAATTTCAAATATATATAAAGGGGTTTTTATACTTCTCTTGCATGTTCATAATGAATATATACAAAGTATTATACTCAGATTTCTAATTATATTTCTTATGTTAATTCTTATAATACGATGCTCCAACGAAAATGAATCCAGAGAATTAATTTTAAATGATATAAAATAGAGAGAACTAATATATTATACCTATAAGCATCTAGATATCCACAACTTGAAACCAACTGTGCATTTTAATTAGCCCATAAGTAGAATTATTAAAACAAAAATATCAAATTATTTCCCTCTGTATTCAAATGGGCCGCGGTAGCCTAGTGGTCAAGGTTTCGTCCTCGTCACTTGACCAAAAAAAAAACGAGGTTCAAAATTACGAGATCCGTCACCAATAGCCCTCGTGTTGCTTCTAGTGTGTCTAGTGTGGTGTTACTAAAAACTAAACTAAAACTGTATGCAAATATAACTTTAATTTGTCTGGTCAAAAATAAGTATTAGTCGTGTAAAATAGCATTTTTATTTCCTATTTCAACTTTTTATCTGCTCTTAAAATATATCAATAAATATAGCAAATATTTTAAGGTAAAATGAGAAGTTCCGACATCTTCATACATTTATGGGCACTTTACTCAAATAAATCTGTGAAAAAAAGCTGCTTCATAAAAAAAAGGCAATTATAAGATTTTGTACAAAATAAAATGACAAATAAATGCAAAGTAATGTCAATCAAGTATAATATCAAAATCATTTGATACCAAAATATTCCAAGAAGGAGCCAAAAAATGAAGAAAAAAAATAGTCTCGACGGTACTGAGACAAAAATTGTAATTTCACAACTGTCTTAGAATTCTAAATAATTTGACCTTATTTTAAGTTCATTTCTTAGTTTCCTAATTACGTATAATTTAAGATAACACATCAGTCAACAAGTACAAAAATATATAAAAAATTTATTTGAGTCTTACTTTAACATTTTAATATATTTTTGAAAATTAAGCCCATAACTAGTAAAAGTATACATGAATGTAGAAGTACAAGCACAAACTTTTTTTTTTTGTTTATTCATTAGATTAACCTGGACAAATCCTTATCAATGGTGATCATAGAACTAAAAACATGAATATTCATTCCAACGGGAGCTAATTTTTAAAATTATTGATTGAATTAATTGTGAATGAAGTTTTACAAAGAACTTCGTGGATTTCATACATAATTTTTTTTCACTAAAAACTATTATTGGAAATGACTATATTTTTTTAAAATATTGCTTCTTTTTACATTTTACAAAATAAATATCTGATTAAAAATATATTTATTTGCAGTGCTGTTGCATTTCTCGCTCTTAATATGTTTGTTGTCATTCTTGATTGGGCAATTAACAGCAATAAGCTAAAAATTATATAAATAAATAGTAACTACTTTCTATTGAGTAATTTCGCTTCTATTAAAATTTTAGAATTCCTTCATAATGAAGTAAGAGCAACAAAGTTTGTTTAACTATATTCCATGAATGAAGTCTCAATAAAAATTATAAGAAAAAACTAAAATTCTATTTAAAAAAGTGTAGCGACTGAAAGCAGCCAGATGTTATATAATAATTATTTTTTGTAGCAACGCTTCAAGTGATCATATAACCAAACTAGTTTCTATCGAAATAAAAACGCTACAAGCATATTTAAAACAAGGAAATATCAGTAATTACATTCTGTAATATTTTACTCTTATTTTACATTGAAAAAAATGTATGTAACTTAAGTGAATATTCGTTTCTTTTCGACATAGATTGTAGACCCATATTTCAATTTGAATAGTAATCTGAGGAACCGATTATCTTGTAAATCATAGGACAGGAGCATTTATTTTTCTATTATAAATCAGCTCTAACAACTAAATAAGTTCTTCTGAAACAAAAATAAATTCGAAGGATTTAAATTTCGTTATGAAGTTTAAATTGTATTCATTTATTGTAAAAATTTCTTATTTTACTTCAAAAGGGATTGCTTAGTTATTTTATGACTCTTAGGCGAATTTCATTGATTTTCTTTCTTTCGAAGTAAAAGAAATAATTCAACTGTATTGTCTGAGTTACAGAAAAGCTTCAAGAACCAAAGAAAATCTAAGTCAAAAGTTGGGAGGAGAATAAAAAAAAATGCAACTTATCCTTTTGAATCAGTTTATCTAAAAGAGCGATAACATCCTGCAATCCTTAGTTCTTTGCAGTTCCGAGCCGTATCATTCGTTACCACGAGAAGATAACTCGGCAGACTGTTCTGTTCTTTTCTTTCAGTTACACACTCTTAGCTTTTTTTTAACTTTCGATTCATTTAAATATCTGTTCAAATATCTTAAATATGTCTTCACACACTTTGATTCTCTTTTCACTTGTGCTGTTTACTATTCTTTATAATTATTATTATTTTTTCTGGACCCAAACATTAAATTTACGAAGTAATTCTTATTCTAGATTATGTTATAATATTGATGAAAAGCAACATTTCAGATGAAGAATATCAGTTGTTATAATATTTGAGAAATCAAACAATTAACACTCGCCTTTATGGTTATTACTCCATTCGTTAAGAATAAAAGTGATATTTCAGAATAATTTTAAAAACAATTATATATATATATATATATATATATATATATATATATATATATATATATATATATATATATCACCAGATTTTCTTTTTTAAAAAAAAAAAAAGACTTTCTTATAATTTCTAAATCTGGTTTTTTTTTTTTTTTTTTTTTTCAATTCTTTCAAGCTGATAAGCAGTTTTTATTAAAAGCACAAGATCCTTAAAGATTTAATATATTTGCAAATTATACCAATTCTTTTTTTATTTAATTTTTCAATTTAAAGAAGTCCGTTTTTAGTAGTTTCTACATCAAATGGAATGAAAATTAGATTTTTTTTTTTTTTTTTTTTTTGATTTTTATATTTAATTTTAATACAATTTATATTTTTTTTTATATTTAGGAATCAATTCTGGAATTATAATTAGATATTAATAATAAAGCAAGAGCATTCAAAAATGCACATAATATTTCTTAAGTATTTTGCCTATATATTTATTATTTTCCTAAAGAATATTTTTATTATTAGCATGTGTTTTATGGCTTGAAATGTAAGACTAATTACCCGAGGTTTTACTACAACAGTTTTTTTCTTGTATTGATGCAATTTTGACACTTATTTGAATCTGTTAAAAAATAAGAATAATTTTACTAAGAATTCTATACATGAAAATTGTGTCTTTATTTTCATTTTTATTGTTGCGTAGTTAATAAGGGAAAAGCAAATAAAAGTAGGTTATGAAATTATGTATTTGATATATTTTAATCGTGAACTCTTATTACTTTGTTCCTTTTACTAAAAACATAAAAAATAATCAAATTTGTACACAAGTTATTTAATGTTTAAAGCGAACTATAATAAAAAATAATATATTTAAACTTTATTTTTCGAACTTCATAAGCAAAAATGCGCTATCTTGTTCATGTATTGTATAATAAAGTATTAGAAGCGTTCACTTTTAATTAACTTTTATTATATATAAATTTCTCAAATATCTCCTAAATCATGCAGACAATAAATCTAAGTTTCCTACAATAAGATCATATATTACATAATTGTTAATTTATATTTTCAGACAAACAGATACCAATGAACTAAATACCATCAAGTTTATCTCATTCTTTTGTGTTAGAAAACTTTCTTGAAATTTCGTAATTATAACATTTAATAATACAGAGCGTCAAGAAATTACAAGACTACTACTGAATTTGTATATATCTGAAGAAGGCATAGTATGCAAATTTTAAGTGTGTGTTATTCAAAGTGGATCGATAAATACTTTCTGTATTAATTGCAACTCTAAAAATTTCATCTATATTGTTTAAGATCTGCTCATTTTTCTAAAAATTAAATAAGATATCTGTTAAGACAGTAATAAGAACACCTGAGAAAATTACCATATTACGCAAGACATAAGAATTATTATAAAACGCATGTGTCAGCAATTCATGACCGCATTATATGAGAAGCAAAGGCGCAGATTTTAATTGTGTTATCCTCGATTTATTTGAAGATGCCGAGGAGTAAAGCGTTATCTGAAAGAGAAATACTTTTTTTTGTTAGGGCATTTGTAAATCTGAAAGAGAAATAGCTGCTTAACGAAGCGTTCTAAAACTACCATTCACAATTCCATAATTAGAAAAGATGATTCAAACAAAATATAGCAATTTGGAAGAAAATGGATTTTGGAAGCAAAGAAAAAAGGATCGACACCTTTTTTCGACTATAAACGAAAAAAAATTCATTTGACTTATAGGTTTCGAAACGTCTCAGCAAAAAAAAAAAAAAAAAAAAAAAAAAACCACGCTTCATATTTTACAGTTTGGAAGAATTTTAAATCAAATACTAATGCAGAATTTAAGGAAATGAAGAAAACGAAGAAATTAATGAAACGACATTGAGATGAAAGAGTGAAATGGTTTTAAAAGTTAATGTCAAGGAACGATGAAGAAAAACAAATTATCCTTTCTGATGAAAAGAAATTTAACCATGACAATCCCGATAGCTACAAAATACTATTAGTATGACTGGAGAAAGGAACTTCAAATGCTTCAGGAAAAGAATGCTTCAGTAGACAAATGGAAGGAGCATCAGAAATGGTTAGGGGAGCTTTTAGTCATGATGGATTGTGCAATTTACAGCAAATTTCGAGACATATGGACTCTGCACAATGTCAAGCTAAGCTCATAGTCATCTGATACATTTTGGGCCTTTATTAGATGAGGCTAACTGGATATTGAGCAGGATAATGTCTCTTGTCATACATCTAAATCCAAACAAGGAATGGCTTTAAAAAAAGAAAAAATTAATGTTTTACCTTGACTAAGTCGAAGTTCAGACTTGAACCCTGTGAAAACTTTTGGGAAATATTATGGCAAAATATTTATGTAAATAATAAACGGTTTTCATCAACCCGTGAACTGGAAGTAACCATAATAAAAAAAATAGCACAATATTTCTAAAATTGAACTTATCCATCTGTTCATTTCAAAATAAACAGAATGTTTGAAGTTATCAGGTAAAATAGAGGGCCAATGTATCGTATTAATTTTCATACATCTTTTTTTTATACAACTGGTCTTATAATTTGCCAATAATGATTTTTTTTTCATTTATTTCTGATATTTTCCTTAACTTAATCACTTATTACATTATTCAAAAAATTTAAACCTAATATTGTATTTATCTGTTTAAATTATATTTGGAATCTTTATTAATTTTATAACTTTCAAAATTAAAGAGGTCTTGTAATTTCTTAACAGACTGCAACCTAGGACTTGAGACAGTAATACAGATATTTGAGACATTACAACGAACCATAAGCTTTGTAGATTAACAATTACAAAATTTTATTTGTAATTAAAGAGAAATGTAATTTGATACGTTTAAGGTTGAAAATTTAAGCAAATTTAGCATCTTTATAAGCTACACGATACTTAACTTTTCAAATATATGTTGTATCTTTAAATTTGTTATTAAATATAAGTCTTTATCTTTTGTGTATTTGATTCAAAATCATTTTCAAAAAGTTTAAACTTAAAAAAAGAGAGCAATACTAGTAAAAATAATAGCATATATATATATTTTATAAATACAGCTTTATTCTATACTGAGAATCTTTAGTGAAAATATTAAAATCAAGGGAAATGGTTAGGAGACCAATATTTATCGCTGTAAATTGGTATGAATTGGTATTAAAGAGCAACTCCTTTAAGTCATTTCTTGCTATTTGGTTTTCATAGTAATAAAAAAAGCTGAACTCTTTATTTGCTTAAGTTTGTATTATTAATGGTAACAATCAGTATTGTTGAGATTCGTGTCCGTACTGTAAGCCAAATAGCCAATGCTTGGGCTTACAGTGTTTGGCCAAAAGAACACAGTTGTAAAAGTCAACGAAAGTTATTCATTCTCAAATGTTATTTCTCAAATTCATTCTTTAAATTCTTTCTCATTTGTTGATTATAAATTATCTGTGTCATTAACGAACTCGCGTGCTTATTCTTTTGAGTCAACGGCTCTATATTAATTTGAAATGGCCCGTCAGGCTCAGCTATTTCTTCTTTGCCACCATGAGCATTCATGAAGTGGACAAGAGATGCACATAAGCAAAGATTTATCTTTATCTTAAGCGATAAAAAGACGTTCTTTATTTTATGACATGCTTACATGTGAAACTGAAAGAAGACGGTAATGACAATAAAGAGCTGTTTTGACAAAAAAGGCTTGATTGCTGCAATTTAAAATCTACCCCTTGATTTTACGATTTTATTCTCATCTTTCTTTCAATCCATTGTTTGGACTTATTTCATTGTAACTAGTAGAAATTCTTGCAGAACCTCATGTTCAATTTGTCACCAAACAATACCAATTTACTCATCAATTTCCAATTCAAAACTATTTATCAAATTTAAGCATCCAGTTGCATTGTTATGTTCTGAAAAATGAAAGCTTTCTGATATTGCACCGGAAACTATAAATCCTCAACCAATCTATACACTAAGGGTGACTATTAAAAATATTAATGTCAGTTTTGGGATTACTTATATAAACGATGACTACAGAAGTGAATCTAATGACAATACTAAAGATAAGATATGATCTAAAACTGAGCAATTCATGAATAAAAATTAGTTTTAAAAGCTCGGAGGAACATTCATGATGCTCTGAAGAAATTACTGACAAGGGGTTTGTAGCCATTTTCTATATTTGAGGGTCAAGTTTTCCTATCTTACACTTATATCTTATATTCACTACATACTAATACGCGTGATTTCCAGAACTTACTTCAAGTAATTTATTTATTTTGAATATAAAATGTATTAAAACTTTTTCACATTCAGGTATTATCAAATTAAGTTTATCTTCTCTGCTGATAAAATTAGAAAATGCTGTTCTTAAAAAATTATGATTTTCTTAAAAAATTTAATATACCTGATTTTTCTCAAATGTTTACACATATGCTAAATTTATTTGAATACCTTTAAACTCTTGTGCTAGAAAATCTAAAGAATATAATTGTGAGAAAAAATTCCTTAAAAATAAGCAGGTCTAGTAACAACCGTTCACCTAAGAGAACAGAAATTCTCTTCCTTAGTCAGACGCGCTAATTTCCGCATTCGAGTAAGCTGATACTATTCAGAGGGTGAAACTATTCAAACAAGCTGAAACTATTCAGAGGATGAAACTATTCAAATAAGCTGAAACTATTCAGCACAAGCTGAAAAACTGTCCAAGAGATGATAATTTCTGGCAATTCCAGAATTTAACTATATTCTAAATGTTTTATCCATATAAAATGTTCAAAACCCAAAGTTATTTCCAAAACAACTATTTTGGGGCAAGTAAACATTTGAGGTACGTTAGAATTAAAACAATGGATGAGACTATAAAACAATAAAGTAATAAAAGACATAAGGAGATTTTAAAAAATTCCAAATAATGCATCAGTGTTAAAATTTGCTTTACAATGTTTACTTATATGTTTGTATATGTTTGGTTATGGACAAAGATATTATTCTATTTATGCACTGTAATCAAAATATGCACCAGCGCGTCGAACATCATGATTCATTCAGGCATTCATTTCAACACACATCGTGAATTCATTTAAAAACTTCATTCAGACTGCATTTCATAACGACATTCATATTTGAGGTGACACTTTCCAAGCTAAAGAAAAAAAACTATTCATTTCGAAAGAAATTTTCTACAAAAAAAAAATCACCGCATGTGTATTGTAGCATTACATAATATTTCTTATCCAAACCATATCTTAATAAAAGCTTGAAGAGCATATTGCCAAATAAAAGCATTTTTGTGGAATTTGATAACCGTTATAACAAAGGGAAGAATTTTTTTTTAAAAAAAAAAAGAAACAAACTATAAATAGTAAGTGATTCTAGATAGATTCTTCAACTAAAAGCATATCGAATATAAATATAAATCTTCCTGCAATAACTTATAAAACTTCATAATTATAAATTATTTTTAAAATTAGATGTTAATTACACCTCAGTTTAAGAATTAAAATTACGAACATTAAAAATTGTGCTATAAATAAATTAATAACATAAATCTCTCTCCATACATTTATAATATATATATATTTATAGTTACTGTATTAGATTTTGTTATTCGAGGTGCTTACAAAATAATATCTCAATCTCGAAAAGCTATTGTAAAAAAACTGAAAGTCACAACCCTTTTGAAAAATTACATTTAAAGTAACCCTTCAAAGTTTATAAAACTATAAATTTTCAATGTGACCACCTCTAGAAATAGAACCATATCCAGTCTATAATATAACCACACAGTTTCAGCTTCTTCGTATAACTACGGAAACAGCTAAATCTGTTGCATATCCAAGCAAATAATGCGGGTAGCAATAGGCTCGTGAAAAAAAAATGGGCCCAAAACTCTGTCTTTTTATATTGCACAAAATAGTTTAACTTTCATTAAATCACGTTCCATTTCAATGGTTTCTGTTACCCATACGTGAGCATTGTGTCGGTTGACTTTACAGTAAGTATGAAACATCACTAAAATCAAACTTAGACATGAAGGATTCGTCTTTGTCGGTTCCATTTGGAGCACACTTGCAAAAATTAACTAACTGTTCTTATTCATTTAGGGTAAGAGCGTGTATCAGATATAACTAGCATGGTTTGAAAGTCAGTCTTTTTTCAAAAGCTTTCCGTACAATCATATAGGTTCGAGAATATTGAAATGACCAATTGTTGCTAAGGTGGATTGGTCGCAGAGAAGGTATTATCCTTGCTTTTAATCAATGGCCCCTAAGAAGCACGGATTGAACTTCCTGCGATTTTTTTTTTCTTTCGGCATACTTAAAAAAGAAAATGTGCTTTCCGCAAGTACCATCGAATATTGATGATCTGAAAACGCGAATAGCTACACCCATTCAAACAATAACATCGAACATGCTGAAAAAAAGCAGTGGCGCGCTTCCCCCTCATTATTTTTTTGGGGGGAATTTTTTTTTTTTATTTGATTTAGTCGCTTAAAGCAAGAAATTGTAAACTATACATTTGCATAAAGCCCATTCCATTACCTTTCTTTTCAATTCTTTAATTATTTATCTAGCAGAAATAGAAGCACAAAATGCAATACCATGCATCGCGGCGCGCTTGTTGGACTCAAGCGTCGTGGTTAACCATTTCGTAAAGCACAGTAGCAAATAATGGAGATTCATGCATGTGCAGTAAATGATGGTAGCCAAGGTGGAAGAATAGGCAGAAGTCTACGTCAAGTGAAAATAAAGACTTAATTTGTTTTAAAACAGAAAGAATAAATATATGTGATTTCGAGAAATTCATTTTACATTGAATATTTTTCTTTCTGTAATATAATTAATTGTACTGTTAATTAAATTACCCCATTAAATGTTATTTAACGCAAGCAATCTATAAGAATATTACCTATTTTCCTTACTTATTTTGTTAAACAATAGGATATAAAATAAGGCCTTAAATAATCTCACTGTCAAATTATCATTTCTTGGTGTTTATTTTAAAAAGCCATACTTTTTTAAATGAAATTATCACTATGATCATTTCAGATTTCATTAAATACAGCTATTTAAATGTAATACATGTGCAATAATATTCTACTCATAAAAGTTACATTTTGCATAAAATTTATCAAAATTTCAAAAACAAATTACACACTAAAGTTAAATTAAACAACAGTTAAATTGATATAAGCCATCAACTTCCCTTCTATGTCAGACAGGTCGAAAACTTACCATTTTGTGTATTTACCCCTTCATATTTCTTCGATTCCCGTTTTATTTTTGTGTCTACAAATTTTTTGCCTCCCCCTTTCAATTTCTAGCTCCCTTTCGTCGCTATTCCCATGGAAAGAGAGTGGGATGATTTCTATTATTCAGAGGATATCGTTCATTTTTTCTAGCGGTGGTCTCATTGAAAATTTATATTTACAATTTTATATACTTTGAAATGTTATTTTTAATTTAATAGATCCCAAAAGTTGTAACTTCTTTAGTTTTATAACAACTGCTTTTCAAAGTTAAGATATTCTTTTGTAAACATCCTGTATAATTATGAATTATATTTAATTAAATTATCCAATTAAATTATTTTAAATAATCAAGTAAAATTATTTAAATAAATAATAGGATTTATTAAATAATTAACAGTATAAAATTAAAAATATTACTGATTCGTATCAATAATCAGTACTGATTTTTGGACTTGCGAATTGTTACTATCATAATAATCATATATATATATATATATATATATATATAGCTTATTAAATTCTAAGATTTATTTCAACAATTAATTATTTTCACGCATCGATGACTTATACAGTATGCAAATTTTACAAAAGCAATTTATTTACACAGAGATTGAAAGACGAAATGAGACAATCTATCTTTGGCCAAATCTATATATATACATTTATATTTAATGGCAGTATAAAGTTTATATTTAACTTACCATTCGCCCCTAATGCAAATGAAAGTAACAAAAAACATATTAGGTCCCGCATTATTTACATCACTTAGAATCCAAGCCGATTTGCATATTCCAGAGAAATCCTAGATCTCAAAAATCAAATCACGTTATTATTAACGTTTATCTTTCCTAGTGGAATGTCAGACTCTTCATAAAGTATAAACGTCTGGTGCAATGCGCAGCTATGTAAATTTTAAAGTGTGAACAAGGTAATAACACGTTTCATATGATTCACTGACTATTCCTGAACACTACAATCATTTAAGCAGATCATATTCCCTGAAATATACAGGGGTGATTTCCACATTGTAATTGTGTTATGTAGAAAATCGCTTCTTTACATATTACAAAACAAATGAGAAATTTAAATCTGAAAGTGCATTACCAATGGAAAGTATTATAAAATACAAAATAATACTTTGCATTAGTAATACACCTGCTTCTGATAAATAACTATTCAAAATTAACATATTTCTGATTTCAGTTAAATTGAAATGTTTAATTTTTTGTATTTCGTTATATTTTCAAAAGACACAAATGTACTGTAAAATTTATTTTTTCTTTGCAGAAAAAAAGATTCAAAACCGAAATTCGGGCTTTTATTAATTTTTTTTACAGAATATCTTTTGAATGTATTATTGGATTGGCACATCCATGTCATCAAATTTTCATAAAATTCCTGGGATAGCAAAATATTAATTACTTATACTCAAAATCAATGTGCACAAAATTTAAAATCAATAAGGAGTTTAGCTAAAATTAGTTGTCCTAAGTTTAAAGGCAGCTATTCTGAAGTTTAAGAATCAATCAAATTCTTAGTATTTTGAAATTATCAAATTGCATCAACGCTCATGTGTATCCAAAATTATATTCACAAATATATTTTAAAGGTACTCCTTTTAAATACCTAATCAATATAATACATTTTGGAATAGAATGTGGTAAAGAGCCTAATTAGAATTATCTTATTAAAAGTGATCAAACGATTTCTGATATGTAAATCAAGACGTTACTTCATCCGACAGTGAAACAAGCATTTTACGCAAAATAAATACCTCAGAAAATTTTTTTCAACAAAGCGTTTGATTTTAGTGTGTAAGAGCTCAGAATGTTTGTTGTAATTTCAAAGTATCATTTGGAAGAATCTGGCAACTGAAATATCAACTGCTGTTTAAAAATAGGAAATACAATCACGGAAACTACGATATGTGTGAATATTTCAAGAAAGATAGCTTCTATATGATGGAAACAATTTCCGAACTCAAAGCTTTTGCAATAAGGCCTAGACAAAGTCGTAAACGTATAACAATTGCTTTTCAAAATCTGCAGAAAGCAATAACTACCCTTCGTAACAGGAAGTCTACTGCTCGGCAGTTAAACACACAATTAGCAACCGAAAGTTTGTATCAAGGCATAAAGAAGACTTCATGAAAAAGTCCATGTCAGAAAGACAAGAATGCGTTTTGCGGTCTTCACAACAAAAGATAAATAACTTTAATTAGTGCAAAGATAATCGGGATAGAAGTGAAATTGAATGGACCTGTGCTCTCTTTACTGATGAATCGATATGTAGATTAACATTTGATTCTAAAGCCTTTCACTTGTGGGTTAATTAATTGATTGATTGATTATGAACTTTGCTCTAAGAAGCAACACGAGTCCACGTCACTGGCGACGGACTTCGTAATCTTGAACCTCGGTCAAGTGACGAGGATGACACATTAGCGAGTATCTCCCTCTCTAAGCTTCCTCACTAGCCGACGGGAAGACTTGAGACCTCGACTAGATTTAATGTGTATCATCTCCGTTACACTATAAGTCTTCAATTGCGTCAGGGCTCGAATCCACGACACAACAAAAACAGCACCGGCAACGAGTTTGCGATCATGATTACTGGATTTCTGCAGCAACATTTTATTTATTTATTTGACTTATGGAGGGAATCAAGAAT
The DNA here is from genome assembly GCA_019974015.1 of Nephila pilipes. Classification (NCBI taxonomy): domain Eukaryota; kingdom Metazoa; phylum Arthropoda; class Arachnida; order Araneae; family Nephilidae; genus Nephila; species Nephila pilipes. The sequence goes on along the minus strand of BMAW01069000.1, from coordinate 558,842 downwards.
GTTAAAAAAAAAATTCGGACATTTTCGAAATGTGATCTTTTTGATAATGCAGATGTGATAGCATAAGGTGGAATAATGTGAGAGGGAGTAGGCCTTACTTGTTTTCAAAATAGGATCTGTGACCGTTCTGAGATGATCGGGATGAGTGTTAAAGCCTTCGTAAGATTTTTCTGAAGTGTATCTGAATTTGACGATTTATTTATGGATTTTAATGGTCGTCAGCATCGAGCAAACCACGCTGACGAGTTCTGTAAAAGTGAAACCATTGAGTGAATACCACGGCTAGCAAAATCTCCTGATCTGAACCTGATGGAGAGCTTTTGCGGTTACTTTAGAAAAGCAGTTGCACCAAGATATTCTCCTCCAGTACCCTGAAGACCACATTGATGGGAAGGTGGAATTTGATTCCCCAAATATGATTAACAGCATTTTGCTAGCATTAAATCCCTCTGTGATCTGTGTGTACAAGTCACGAGCAATCACATTATATATGAAATTCATAAGCCTTATTTTTTTTTATTAAATGTTATTCTTTTTTCCCGAATATTTCTTATCATATTTCTGTTATTTTTATTGCTTCATTCTACAATTTTATATCATAAGCAGTGTTTTTAAACTTCTTTTGTATTTATATGATATGCTAGTACGCATCATTACGCTCATTTTCATAAAATTATGTTTCCCAGTTCCTGAGGAATCTGTGATTTTATACACGTAACGATTATTTTGGAGATGAGTGTTGATTGCTTTGATGTAGTGCAATTGATTTCATCATCTAAGAGAAACGAAACCTCAAAAACCTGAATTAAAATATTTCAAACTCAAAAATCATATTAAATTCTTTTGAAACTCTGAAAAAAATATTGAAAGAAATTAAATGAGCCACAAAATAACAATTTATAAGAATACAAACATAATTTGTCAAAGAAATCTTCATTGTAAAGAGTTAATTTGAAACTAAGCGAATTCTATACCACTGTGAGTATTCTATAATTATCATCCAGAAATTTTCACAAGAGTTTTATTTGTTTGAATATAGAATAGAGTAATTTATTTCGTTAGAACTAAAATATTAAAGAAAATTTTTATAAGTTTTTAATACTTTATGTTGAAATTTTCATTTTCGTAATTTAGGGAACAAAATTATTTAATTAATAATATTTTAAATTCACAAGACTAAATCTAACTGAAATAGTTTGAAACTTTACAATTAAATTTCTAATTTGAATTTTAAAATTTATTTTTCAATTAATCCTTATAAATTAATTTATACTTTAAGAATGCACAATTTTGCATAAATTTAAGTTTGTAAATAAACAAATGTTTTCAATTTGTAATTCATTATCATTATTAATTATATCTCAGTTTAAAGAAGGAAGTGAAGGACATTTAAAAATTGTACTATAAGAAATTAATAATTCAAATTTTCGAGTGCTTGGTACGAGCAATTGAGTAATGTATAGCTGTAAGTTTGCACTAATCAAATCCACATATAGTACTTTTAGAGTTAATTTTTTACTAGCTTATTTTTACTTATCTTTTTAATATTTCTAAAATGCTTATTTATTCATATGTAAAGGAACAACGTACTTTTCTTTCGAAATAAAAAGAGTATTTTAAAAAAATATGCCGATTACACTCTGAGTATTCACATAAATCTCATCATTTATCATGCCCAATATTATCTCAAATAAACTAATCTGTCATAGCTAAATTTTGAAATATTTTTAAAAATCAAATTCAGTTCATAAAATATTAGTTTTTCGAGTTTGGTGGCTACTTTCCTATCATTTATTTTTTAAGATTCTATAGAAAAAGAAATAGTGTGTAACTTTAGACCAAACGAAATCCGTTTCATTCCAACACATTTATGCCCTCAGGGGCTTACCTACTTCAGGTAAGTACGGGCTTCACGAACCCGAGGGACCTGAGTGAACTTTTCCTTTCCCATGGGGTTTACTGTCTTTGGTAAACACGGGTGACGCGCCCCCGGGATGCCCTAGCGATCCTTCTCTTATTTTCGACCTTCCTTCTTGTCAAATTGGCATCTAGTTTTCCTTTCTTCCTCTCAGGGGCTCACCTTCTGGTGAGTACGGGAGGCCACGTTCCCGAGATACCTTAGTGGAAAATAAAACTGAAAAGAAAGAAAGACAAAAAAAATCTCTGTTTGGTTAAATTTTTATTTGCAGATTTCAAATGAAATTATTTTTATTTCTGTTTGGGGTTGATTTTGCGGTTTTTTTGTGTTCGTTACTTTTTGTTCTTTACTTTCTGTATTTGCTTTTATATTTATTCTGTTGGGAATTTTAAAATAAAAATTTCATTTATTAATTTCAACGTCAGATCAAGTTATTTTCTTGACCTGACCCACATGTTTGCCGTGTGCGGTGACCCGTGCCGGGGGAAAGTGGAGTCTGGGGATCCTGTTGCGTTCCCTTTGGCCCATGCTTCTCCGTAGACGGGTGGCAGGAGTGAGCCCGCTCCTGTCAATCAGCTGGTGATCGCTTCTGAGGGGTTCTTCTCGAACCCCAACGACATTGCTTTAGGGTTAGTATTGCAGTTAGGGGTGCCTCGGGTGAACCGACGGATCCACACCCCGAAGCTGTAATACTATACTCCAGTGCCACCTCTGGGGTAAGTGCCGTGCCTGGCAATTGCCAGATGACCGGCGGGCTGCCTCCCCTTGTTGGACTCCTATGGTGGGTGGAGGCGTGCTGGAGTGAACAAAAAACCCCCCTATGGATCCAAAAACTTCTTTGTGCCCTGATGGAGGCCTTAATCCATCAACCACATCTACCTCCATGGAGGTAGCTTCAAAATTTTCTGCATCTTGTAATAATGATATAAATAAATCAAATATAAATGGAAAATTTCTAAATTTACAAACTCTTGATAGTAGCAACTATAGATTCTTTGTGATTAAAAAAACAGACGGTACATTAAAAAATATCTCTGCAATCTTCTTACACAAAACTATTTTAGCTATGGTTGGAGAAGTTCAGAGCATAAAAAAGAGGAACATTGGCGATATCTTAGTGGAAGTAGCGTCTTCTCAACAAGCAAAGAATATTTTAAAATTGAATAAAATAGGTGAATATGAGGTTTCTGTAACGCCCCATCATTCATTAAACACTTCACGGGGCGTAATATCCGAAACCGATTTAATTTTTGATACTGAAAATGATATTCTAGACACCATCAAGGATCAAAATGTTTGTAATGTCAGTCGTATAACTATACGTCGAGATGGAAAAACACTGCCCACAAAACATTTAATAATTACTTTCAATAGCCCGACACTCCCAAAAACAATAAAAATTGCCTATCTGAACTGCCTAATTCGGCCCTACATTCCAAATCCTTTGCGATGCTTTAAATGTCAAAGGTTTGGGCATTCTGTTCTTGTCTGCCGTAGCCAGCAAACATGTGCCCAATGTTCTGTCGTTGGGCATGAAAGTAAAGAATGCAATTCGGAACCCATCTGTCCGAATTGCAAAGGTAACCATCCCGCCTACTCTCGAACATGCCCTCGATGGATAACAGAAAAAGAAATTCAAACAATAAGAATAACCCAAAATATTTCATTCCCTGAGGCTAGGAAAATTGTTTCCGAGCGTACTCCTACAGTTGGTATGTCATATGCATCCACTTTGAAAAGCAACTCAATCCCACAAGTCCGTGATTCTTTTAAGCCAAAAACAATAGACGCAGCTACTTTAACAACAACAACAACAATAGAAACGAAAGCTCGCAGTCATACCGTTCCAAAGATTGTGACCACTATATCCAAACCTTCTACAAGCAGATCTCAATCTATTCATCAAACGCAAACTTCTTCTGCAGTTGTCCATTCAAATCAAACCCAAACAACAAAACCAAACCCAATAATTAGTACTAAAATTCCATCCATTAATCAATCTTCTAAGACTTCAGCCACGCCGAACGCTAAACAACAAATAAACAGAACAAAAACTAATAACAGAGCAAAGAAACTACGTCTTAACAGAAATTCTTCAGCTGTACTTAGAACAAGCCCTTTTAAAAATAAAAATAAAAACGTTATTCAAAAATTCAATATAGATGAAGATGCTTTAAAAGTATGTATATCGGATGAAGAAGTAATGTCAACAGATGATTCTTCGGGACCATTTGAGGAAAAATAACATCTTTTTTTCTTTTTCTTTCTCATGGCTTCCTTAGTTTCTTGGAATTTCAGGGGATATAGAAGCAAAATTACAGAATTGAAAGATATCATAAACAAACATCATCCAATAGTTATTGCTCTCCAAGAAACTAATTTAACGAACAAAAACTCTATTAACATTAAACATTTTAGCACTTTCAGAAAAGATATCGCCCAGAAAGCAAGTGGAGGTGTTGCTCTTTTAACATCCCACGCTTTCCCTGCCTCTCAAATAGATTTGCAAACCCCACTTCAAGCCGTTGCAATTAGAATTCACGCCGAAACTTTAATTACAGTCTGTACACTATATCTACCTCCAAACACCCAAATAAGCACAATTCACTTAAATAGCCTCATCAATCAGCTACCAATGCCTTTTATAATAATCGGAGATCTAAATGGACACAGTACTCTTTGGGGCAATAAGAGAAACAACCCAAGAGGAATTCAAATTGAAAAAATAATCTCTGATAATAATCTGTGCCTTCTAAATAATAACCAACCGACCTATTTTCATTTACCTACTAAAACTTTTCATTCAATAGATCTGGCAATTTGCTCTCCTTCCATTTTACCTTACTGGATTTTCAAAACTGACCCTTATCTTTACAATAGTGATCACTTTCCAATTATATTGGATCGTGCAATTCCATTCCAACAAAACAATATTCCATGTAATAGATACATATATGATACTGCTAACTGGCCAATTTATTCTTCCCTTGCTAATATTACCGAAGAAACATTAAATTATCATAGCATTGATGATGTTGCAGAAGAAATAACAAAAATAATCATTGAAAGTGCTAATGCTTCCATCAAAATAATTTCTTACAAACCAAGAAAACAAAGTAAACCGTGGTGGAATGAGGATTGCCGGATAGCTTACAAAAACAAACGGAGGTCATGGAACATTTTTAAAAGATATCCTACTCAAACAAATTTTATATCGTACAAACAAAACAAAGCGATTTTTAGAAAAACCCAAAGGAAATGCCAGAAGGAATCCTGGATAAATTATGTTAATAATATTAATAGTACTATATCTAGTAAGCAGTTGTGGGACAGAATTAAACGTGTTTCTGGAGTTCATATAAATAGACAAATTCCAATTTGGAATGCAATAATCGGATCATTTCATCCCCAAAGGAAATTGCAAATACAATAGCCTTATCTCTGTCCCATATTTCTAGTTCTAATAATTACCCCGACAACTTTAAGAAACTAAAAACTGCAGCTGAAAAAAAGAAAATCAATTTTATAACCAGACACAATTTGCCATACAATAATGATTTTACTTTTCATGAACTGGAGAATGCTCTTTCTCACACGCACAACTCATCCCCAGGACCAGATAATATCACCTACCATCTCATAAAACATCTATCATGCAACTCATTAATCAACCTTTTAAAATTTTATAACAGGATCTGGAGAGAACATAAATTTCCTCATTCATGGAAGCAGGCTATCATCACTCCAATTTTAAAACCGGGAAAAGATCCTACAGATCCAACAAGTTACCGACCCATAGCCCTCACCAGTTGTCTATGTAAAATACTAGAAAAAATGGTAAACACCAGGCTCATGTTCATCTTAGAAAAAAATTGTATTTTTTCGCCTTTCCAAAGCGGCTTCAGGCGACATAGGTCTACTATTGATAACCTAGTCGCTTTGGAAACACAAATAAGGGATGCGTTTGTCCTGAACAAACACCTAGTTTCTGTATTTCTTGATATCGAAAAGGCGTATGACCGCACATGGAGATATGGTATTCTGAGGGATTTATACAATTATGACTTTAGGGGAAACCTGCCAACTTTTATTCAAAACTTTTTAGAACATAGATTTTTTAAAGTTAAAGTGGGATCAATTCTATCGGATGTTTTTACTCAAGAAGAAGGGGTGCCTCAGGGAAGTGTTTTAAGTGTTACTCTTTTTATTATAAAAATTAATAATATAGTTTCTAACATCCCTCCATCTGTTAAAGCTCTTTTATACGTAGACGACCTGCAAATTTCTTGCATGGGCAAAGAAATGTTTTCTATCGAAAGACAATTTCAACAGGCTATTAATAAAATAACAAAATGGACAAATGAAAACGGCTTCTGCTTCTCTCTGACTAAAACCGCGTGTGTGAATTTCTGTAGACAAAGGAGACTTCATCCTGATCCCGAAATTTATTGCAACAATATTTTAATTAATGTAGTTGACGAATTCAAATTCTTAGGATTAATTTTTGACAAGAAACTCACTTTTCGCTCTCATATTTTGCAACTCCGAAAACGATGTGAAAAAACTATGAATATTTTAAAGGTTTTAGCACATACTTCTTGGGGTTCGGATCGTATCTGTCTCTTAAGATTATATCACGCTCTCATCCGATCAAAATTGGACTACGGCTGCGTGGTATATGGCTCTGCTCGAAAGTCCGATTTAAAAAAATTGAACACTATCCACCACACTGCACTTCGACTATGTTCTGGAGCCTTCAGAACATCCCCCATTCGGAGTTTGTATGTTGACTGCTTTGAACCTTCATTAGACTTGAGACGACAACTTCTATCCCTCCAATACCATTTTAGAACTATATCAGCATCAAACTTTTTATCTTTTTCTGACAAAAGTTTATTTCTAGATAGGCTTTATCATGCAAGAAAACTCTCCATACCTCCTTTCCATAGAAGAGTACAGGTTTTAATTGAGGGCTATGGGATTAATAACATTTCTGTGATGAAAGACATTAAAGAAATTCCTCCTTGGCATGAACATAATTTTAATTTTAAAAATCCATTTAAATGCTTTAAGAAATCAGACACTACGCAGGGTGTTTTTCTCCAGATTTTTAAAGACTTTGCAGAGCAATATGCCGGTTTTAAACATATTTACACTGACGGTTCAAAGTCAACGAATCATGTAGGTGCTTCATTTGTTGTAGATGGTACACTTTGTTCATTTCAACTTCATGCATCATGTTCAGTTTTTACTGCTGAGATTTTTGCGATCCATAAGGCTTTAGACAACTTGTCAACTCGACATGATGAAAATTTTATTTTATTTACCGATTCTATGAGCGTTTTACAATTATTGAAGCACCCAAAATATTCATCACATCCACTGATCATTCAGGCATTGAAAATTCTACATCAACTGCATTCCCAAAACATTCAAATAATATTTTGTTTCATCCCTTCCCATGTTGGTATCACGGGAAATGAAACTGTAGATAGTGCAGCTAAATCTGCCTCTGGTGTAATAATTGCAAACATTCCTTTCTGTGATGCCAAAAAACACATTACTTCAGAGATTTATCACCACTGGCAGGATCAATGGCATTTGGAATCGGAGAATAAACTCTATCATATAAAACCCATTATATCTCATTGGAACTCATTTTCATGTAGAAGACAGGACGTCATTCTGACGAGACTACGCATTGGACACAAGAGGTTGACTCACAAGTACCTTTTTCTGGGAGAAACCCCTCCAATATGTAAGAATTGTATCTGTCTTTTGACTGTACGACACATTTTAATAGAATGTTCCGTTTTTAACTCGGTACGTTTTAAACATTTTAAATCATATACTCTTTCCTTAATAGACTTGGTTGGGGAAAATCCCCAACCAAATATTTTTAACTTTTTAAATGAAATCGGTTTAACCCCATTCATATAGTTTTATTGCTTTCAATTTTACCTTTTTGCAATGTTGTTCCAATCTTAAATCGTTTTAGATAAAAACAAAAAAGAAAAATATTTTAATCTCATAACCTTGTGTTTGGCACAATATATCCCAAGAGGATTCTGTGCCACAAATTCAACCAACCAACCAACCAACACATTTATCTGAGTGCTTTTGTGGGTCGCTTATTATTTATTATGCACCATATTCACATATTCGGAAGAACGGAAATTTTTATTTTGTTTTGAATTTTTCAATTATATGTTATTTTAATAACTAACTTTAATTCCTTCACTTATCCTCTCACACGTCGCACCATTGAAAACTAACTCCAATACTCCTCAGAGAAAAGCAAATTGTCCTTTAAAATTCATCATTAAGTAGATCCATCAATTTTTTTTTATTGTCAATACTACAATCATTTTTACAATACCGCAAATTATTCTCAATTTAATAGCTTACTTATCATTATGAACATGTGATGAGCAAAAGTTAAGCATAATTGGTAATTATGTGTATATTAAAGGAAGTCTAAGCGTCGGATTAGAGATAAACTTGATACGAGAGTGCAAAATGATTGTAAAATGAGAATACAAAGCGAAAAGAATGATATTGATCACTTTCATTATCCTAAAAAACTATTTGAAGAAAAACTAGGACATAAGAAGACTTAATACTTTATTGAAAAACGAATGAAATAAAAAGGTGATGCTGCTGCTCTGACAGCCAGGCACGCAGCACAACGATTTCCCATTCTTGCTATGACATTGTAGGTAAGTTGTGATCTCAAAGAGGGTCAAAATCACGAATAACTTTTTCCAGTTCTTGAACAGATCTTGTTGGGTGCAGAAAACTCTCTCCGGAGCATATTTCAAACATTCGCTATAGAATTCAGATGATGTAAATGGGCAGGCAAAGGGACATGCGTTGCATATTTTCCATTTCAAGGAAGTCGTCGATCAGACTCATATGGTGATAGAGAATATTATTCTCCATAAATATGAAGTGAGGACCGATAACACCTCTAAACATAAAACACAAAATTCTATAGTCCAACTGTTCATCTGACATCGCGCAGTTATTACCAGATATCGTCTCGGCGATCGGTTGTTACTCTTGGCCAACCTAATACGGGTCGTTGGTTAACATTTCTCGCAACCTGCCACAGTCTTGAGATTTTACACAAAGGCACAAACAGAATTCGAGATAATTCGGTTTGTGATCATCCGAATTCGAGCATTCAACGATTCATCCTTTCGTAAACGTGTCCAGGTGTCGTCTATGTGCCATCATTCGTGCTTTTACTTGTTAATAACGTTCCTTCGCGCATGAAATCTATCTGAACTGATTGTTCTGAGTGAGCCAATTTAGCTATGTTCCTATGTGCGGAAGTATTTTGCGCATGCAGACGTCGACTAAAATATTTTGCATAAAGACAAAGTTTCACCTTCAACAAATGAATCTCCACAAGTTGTTTCGAGCAAATATAATAATATTTACTCACAGTTTTTCGTCTTTTATGAATTATGCTTAAATTTTGGCCATCAATGTATATTATCTTATAACAGTAATTTAAAAATACTTCTTGTCAGATCTTAATATCAAAATGATTGACGACTTTAAAGAATATTTTTTATTTCAGTATTGTCATGAAAATGGGAGTGTTTAGAAATAACCAGAAATAAACCAACTCGTCAATTCATGATACAAGAACAGATTCTTAGAAGATAACTAAAAAGACACCTTTCGCAGCTTATTCGAAACTTTCAGTTGTTTTTACATGAAATTTAAGCATTTTTCATGTAATGAACTTCTTGAAAAATGTTTAAATTAGGTTATTTAAAAAAAAAAAATTCCATGACTTTCCTCGTTGCTTCAGGAGCAGTGCATTCAAAATGATTTATTAATAATTTTTATAAATAAGCATCCGTTAAAGTAGATCGAGGTCAATCAAAAGTTACTTTTTCCAAAATATTAAAAAACATGAATATCGCTAAAAAGTTACTTACTGTAAAACATATCCACTTTCAAAAGTTTCTGAAGTCTACAGTTTAAAATTTTTAAACTTGCTTAAGTAATATTGAAAACACGAAAAATTCCAAAAATATAATTTCTGGGCCAAAACTTGTATTCTTAAATGAAGAATGTAAGAAATATTACTAACAAACTAAATTAAACGTGGGAGTTTAATAAAAATAAGAGGAAATCAAAAATCCTTAAAAGCACTGAAAAATAACATGTATTCTTTTTTCCTTTTAAACTTTATTTTTTTAAATAATTAACTAATGTTTAATAAACTAATTTCTTTATGCTTGGTGGACATACTGACTGCGAAATGCTTGAATGCGAAAATGGGATGTATCTATTTTAATTAATTTAATGTTGCTAAATATATGAAAGATAATGACGAAAGCTCATACCTTTTTAGAATTCAATCATAAAATAAAAAATTATTCCATATGGTACAACTAATTTCCTTTAAACCGGGTATAGTTTCACGCGTATTGGCCTAAAAGAATCTTAAAGAATTAAACTTGTAACATCCGATTACCTCGGATGTTATCTTGTGCCATCACTAATATCTAATATTAAACAATACGACTCCAATAATTACAGAACCACCAAAACAGCTTTCAACATTTATTAATATATATCCATTAAGACAATACTAATATAGCTCTCCAGGTTAAGTTTATTATCACTTTAATTCAACCCACCAATAATAATCTAACAGCTTCTTACCAACTGCAATTCTGAATCTGGAACAACTGTTGAAAATACTAGAACAATTCTCAACCCGAGTGATTTACACTCGGATCTCAACTCTAATCCTTGAATCAGCCTTTCAATACTATAGCATTTAGATTCTACTTCCTCTCGTTGCAACGCCTCTCTGATCCTCCTTCTCCTCTCTTTCTCTACTCCTTCAGATGGAGTTTATATACTTCTTAATTTAACCGCTTCACTTCATTCCTAACTGCTTTGCATATTACATTCTTCATCACGTTTCATTTTTGGTTGGGCAAAGGTTGTTTAGCGAAAGCAATCAATCTCAATTTGAAAGTCCCCAAGGTTAGTGAAGAGAAACCGCGAATAGCCCAATGTCACAAACTTGCTTAACATCCACTGAATCACTCAAAAAAAAATGGCTACCAAAATACATCAGAATAAAAAAAAAATAACTTGTTGCCAATCGAAGAATTAAAACTGCCTTCCAAATATAATATTAATTTTTCAAATTTAAAGCAGACGATAATTAAACTTACAAACATTAGAATTAAGACTACAAAAATACAAGTAAATACGAGCAACAACATTAAAATATTAGCAAAAGAAATAGTTTAAGAATTAAAATGTCCAATCCAAATCTAAAATTTAAGGCAATGACCATCAATTTGAAGACAAAAGATTATCCGACAGCTTTATTTTCTTAAAAAATGTCGCGTATTTACGTCTCGGAAAAACTTCATTGCTTAACAGAACTTTTACTTCGCTCTTAATGAGATATTCTGTTAAAGCCGTTTCTTTGGAAAAGTTAATTTTACTTTGTGAAACTTCTTTGCATTCTGTATTTATTTTTCCTCTCCCACAACAACATTCTCTTTGTAAATAATCTGATATATTGCAAAGTTATTCGACTTTTTTGTTAATACTTCTTTCAGTTCGATATTTGATGAAATATTTCATACTAATATTTTTCATGTTTTTTTTTTTTTTTTATTTTCTTATGCTGGCTCGTACCCTTTCAGTTGAACAAATTGTAATTAATTAATTAAGAAATTCGATATCTCTTTTATGCTTATAACGTATAAAACCTTTTTCATTTTATAAATGAGTAAAAAGGATTATGTAAATAATACATTCAGATTTAAAGATAATAAATTGCCATATTGGGAATTTGATACAAATCTCAATTGGCCTTATTCTTTGTAAGAATTTTAATAGTGACTTCAGTTCCATCACAATATTTACAAAGTTATATTCCTAATAATTCTGATTTTCTCGTCCCACGATTCATCACTTAGAGAAATAAAGCACGTTTATAGAAATAGCTGAATTTTTTTTCAGAAGAAATGCTCATTTGGTCCGGGAGAAGTATAAGGAGCAAGCATCAGACAGAAATACCTTTATGCTTAACAATATCTTAACAATGCAAGTAAAGTAAATTCTTAAATTAATTTTTTTATAAATATATTTCATGAAACTTGGCATTAGAAAAAAATGTTAGAGACCCTCAGGTCTGTGACACCATTAGAAAATGATAGCAGAATAAATTTTTATACTCCTAAATATTAATTACGATGAGAGGGTAAATTTTAAAAAATGAACCTCATAACTTATATGGCCGTTGACGCTGCACTTTAAACACGTCAGAAACTGTTAGAATTCATCAAATTGCCTCACATGGCATATTAATCAAGAGGTGTAGATTTAAAAAAAATCATCTTAAAGCTATATAAATTAGGTTTACTGAGCGATTTTTTGAATATGTTTTTATAATGTGCTAGTTTTATAAGAACAATATTCTATTTCATCCAATGAAAATTGTTTTTAATGGTGCTTACTATCCAAATAAATAAATAGACACAGTCAAAATCTGACATCGTTCCCCTGAATCTATTGAGATTATTAATTTGATTCAGAAGGAATTTTCAAAACAGCTGAAAAATTATTTTTATAGCCTCTTATTTGAGATTGCTGAATTTTCAGAAATATGTATATATATTCCTAATATTGCAACAGACTTATTCTAAAAATTCCAATTTGATATTGATGTATTCAATCAAATAACAGTAAAACTGTTTATTATGATTGAAAAGTAAATTGTTTTATTCTACTTTTTATTGAAATATACTGTCATTGGGAGCATAATTTATTTCATAAAAAAATTGTACCATTTTTCTACCAGAGGGAGCTTGGTATTTCGTAATGAAAATTACTTGGGACAGAAAAGTCAAAACAAATGTATCCAATCAAACACATTAGATTAATAGCAGAATAAAATAATAAATTTGTTCATTATTTAGTGTTATGAATTATCGAAATGTAATAAATAGCTCATTACAAATTATATGTATCTATTAAATAAGGTAAACCCTTTCTAATATTTTTTCTTTACTTTTATTTTATTATGATATTTAATGTTACTCTTAAAACACAGGAAACTATATATCTCTTAGAGGTAATAAATTGAGTTAAAATATTTCATCTTCAACATATTTTACAAGTCATTTCAACTTATTTTATCAATTTGTTTTGTATTACTATTCATGAAACTTGGTATGTCTGTTTAATTTTCAAAAGTAGTGAATCAGGAAATTAATAATAAAAGCTTAAAAATAATGTGTGCGTTTTTTAAAAAAAATATTGCATTTATAAATCAATCCAGTGACTAACAATGTACTTAATTATATACTCTGATGATTGCTTTAATTTTTGTTCGAAATAAAAATTCGACGCTGAATAATATTTTCTGTATCAAATATAACGTAACTTGTTATTTGGGAAATTTTATAAACATTTAGTATCAATTTATTTTTAAAATTATTCATATGTGATAGATGAATAATATAAAGTTTAAGAAATCCAGTTAATTCTCAATTTCTTAAAAGAGATATTAATACATATTTCCCATTTTTATATATAGGTTTGTTTTGTATGTTATGAGCGTCAATAAAGGCTTTATTTTCTATTTAAAAGAAACAGTACTTCAATCAAACACAAAATTGTTAAAATAACTTTATTTGAAGACGTAAGTATGACTTACGAGCTTTCCAAGAATATTTTTCTGTTTATTCATTTGGCACAGTTTTAAGAGTTATGTTTCTTTAACAACAAAAAGCAATACAAACATATTCAGACTAAAGTCTTGAACAGCAAAGGGGATTCTATCTTTTTTTTTTATTCTCGAACATTTACCACAGAGTCTAACAGGTCAATAAATACGTCATCGCTTCTCATAAGTTCATTTTACTTATTGCTCTGAATCTGCCACCTCACTGTCGGCCTTATCAGCCTCTTCTTCATCATCAGCAGCTCCTAGTTCCATCTTGATACCCTTGGAAAGAATCAGTTCTGATGCTCTGTCCCACAGCTCCTTGACGCTTTTCTCGGTCCACTCTGAGTTCCTGATGTCGCACACGCGGCAGTCCTTAAACAAAGAACCTGATTGCTTGAGGACATCCTTGGATGACAGGCAATAAAGAATAGTCTGGATACCTTCTTCAGTGGTTCTGTACAGGGCTTTGGCACACGTTTGGTTAAATTTTCCGAAAGGACCCTCAAGATGTTTGTACAGACCAGTGTTTACATAACCTACAGAAAATAAGTGAATCAATAATTATGCCTAGTACTAAACTTCAAAAGAAACTGTAATGTTCTGAACGCTTATTATGTGCGTTTCCCAGCCTTTTTTAAAAAAAATCTTTTAAGCCATTTGATTGGTCTTTTCTAGTATGAGTTCTTACTCATAATTGGAAGATTGTTTATATTTACTAGCCATTTTTAACCTACCCTGATGAAATCTCTTGGAGCCACTAATGATTCCTCCAATTATAATTTTAATTCCCGATTTAATACGGGAAATGTTCCAAAAGTAAATTTCGTCATTTTTTGCAATAACACATGGTACACCAGATAAAACAAACAATCGTCATAAAAATCTAAAACCGTTGTTAGTTTAACCGCGGAAGTAGTATCAGTGGAGAGGGAATGATGCATGCGCAGAGCAACGAAGAAACGAGAGTAGCGGCAGACCTGCATTCCCGAGTCATGACAGACAACGAGGTCGGAAATGGAAGGGTGTGTTGTTATCTGGTGTAAATGGGCACGAGGGACGAGTATGTTCGTCATCCATGAACGCCTACAGGCCATGTGCAAGTATGTTGAATAGGTCATGTCTCATCAAATGGTTGGACGCTGGTGTTGCATGTTCAATTAGTTTGGAAGATGAAGATCGAAGTGGGCTCCCCTCCACATCCACGAATAAAAACAACGCTGCTAGAGTACAGGACATGGTGTTAGCGGATAGGCACATAACAGCGTCAGACGTCGCGTCGACACTGCGTATTAGTATTGTTTAGATCCATCAAAAACAATGCTGAGAAGGAGCAGGCAGTGCAACAACTGCTTGCGTCGCAGGGCCCAAAATTTTACCACAGTGGTTTCTTCAAACTGATTGTACGCTACGATAAATGTCTTAATGTCATTTGCGACTATGTGCAAAGTGTATAGTTCATGATAACATTGTTTTTTTATTTTATTATTTTTATTATTATTATTTTCGGCAATAATGTTTCCGTGTGAAAAAAAAATGACGAAATTTACTTTCGCAACATCCCTCGTACATAAACAGATAACAAGTAGTATTCCCATTTTTGAAAAAGAAAAGTCGGACAAGATTCTTAGCAAAAGTTACCAAAAAGGGATATATATACCTGTAAAAAGTCACTAACTTGAGGAGGGGGGAGGGAATTGCCTTTCAATGCCTCTTCCCGCACGTTACCAACTTTAATTTCAAATATGCTCAGAAGTACACGTATTACAAGTAAGAAACCGATGGTCTAAGTTATTTATAAAAGAAATATTTATACTGATGAGATATATTTAACGAAGATGATTCCCTCATTTAATAAGAGAATGAAAATATTTTTAAACGAAAGTACTGATGTATTAAAAACAAACCAATGAACTAAAAATGATTTTACACGTCCATGAAATATTCAACAATCATTAAATATCTGGAGAAATGAAATTCTTTTAAAAATCTATCCCGTTAATGAAATATTTTCACTGCTTTCCGAAATTATACATCTAGCATTAACGAATTCTACATATAATCAACTATATACCTAGTTAAAATAACTTTAAGTCATACGTGAAATATTATTATTTAGGTTTTTTTTTCAACTACATATTTCGCTACATCTAATTTTGTTGTTAAACCACTGTGTTAACAATTTATTTCTCATATATTTTAGAAGCAAATAGATAATCAATAATAATTAATGTAATTTAATGTTGTACCAAGATAAAAAAAAAGTTAACTTATAATTTTATTAATAGCTTATTAAAATTTTTAATGCATTAGACAATTTATATCATTACAATCAGTTCATTATCATTGTATTTGCTAATTTTTTTTAAAAAAAATCAAAATTCATATTAGATAAGCACTAATAGTTAACTCTAAATTTTTTTTGGAAGAAATTCAGGCTTTGATGATAAAATCTAGACAGATATATGTTCAGTTTTATCATTAGTTTAATATCAAGCAAAAATTTTGCAGTTCAATGAAAAGAATAATTTTTATGTGGAGGAATTTATTCAAATCCATGACAATATCAAAACAATATTTGGTGATTTCCCTCTTCTAAATAAGCCAAAAATGTTGCCCATTTAAGATGTAATATTTTAATGATCTAAAGACGAAAAAGAAATTTCCCAATTTTTCAAAATTCTATGTAATTCGGCCTTAATTTCGGCCACTTTTAAATTCATATTTAAATATAAATAAAGTTGATATGCCATTTGAGCAAATTAAAAGAAACAGTTTATTTTCATTTAAGTTTCATTTCGATACATAAAGAGATTTCAGAGAAATTTCATTTTAAAAACCAAACTTTATGAGACTAATATATCATTATTGGGGATCATTAAGCAATTATATAGGTAGATCTTCGCAAAAGCATGTTGCATATTAGAAGGTTACATATTATTATTGTAGAGAAATTATAGTTCAAGTGTAACGCCTTGAAGACACTTGCAATATTTAGTTCATGAAAACAATATTATAACATATCTTAATGCATGTAGTTAATTTTCAATTAAACTCTAAAAAACATAGCTTTCGGAGATTACTAGAAATTTATATTAGTATTATTAAAAACAGAAGGAAAAAAAATTTAAGTAATGCAAACCGGGATCTGCAGAATATGATACTACTCCTTCCTCAACGTATTTGTGTGCCAGCTCTTTCGTCAGTAGGTGTAGAGCCAATTTGCTGCTACGATACACATTTCGCATGTTGTAACTGCCTTCTGTCTTGCCTTCCATTTCATCGATTCTTGAAATATGGCCAGACCTCAAGCTGCCGCACACTACATTTATAATCCGAGATGGGCTGCTGGAAGTTCCGTGTTTCAGCAACTTGTCGCACAGAAGATTGGTCAATAGAAAATGCCCAATATAGTTGACTCCAAGCATTATGTCCAAATCATCGGATGTCTTGTCTTGCGGACTCAGAATAGCTGTACAATGGGAGAAAGAGAATCTCTTATTCAACATGACTCTTAAAATTCAAAATCAGTGATAAAAAATATTTCGGTGGATTGGTGAACTATAAGATATTAGTAAAACATTTAAGTTTGTGTTACTTTTAAAATCAATTACTTAAAAATGCCAAAATTTTATTGTTTTAAGTAAAACTTAAAATATACTAAGCATGCGAGAAAAACAGCAGTGGTGTGATTTAAGATACTAAACACAATATAAAACGAATTATAATTTTTTCATTCCTTCTTTCCCCTTTTTTTTTTTCATTTATCAATATTAAATATCATTCGCTCCCTTTGAGAAGTTTCATTTAAAACTATTTGTTAATATTATTATTAATGGACTTTTTGGGGTACCAAGTTTACAACTTCTTAAAAGGAATTTAAGTTATAATTTTGAAAGAGAAAGACTAACATTTTTTGCTAAACTAAGTTTTAAAAATAATTTATAAAGGTAAGTATGGATATATTCAATTGTGAAAAATTTAAATTTTCATAAATAATTTTTAGCTACATTTTTGATGAAGCTAATCTTAGTTTAATGCTTTTAAATTTTAAATTTATCTAAAGAAAATACCAAAACATTGATTGGACGTAACAGGTCAATTGAAATGTCCCCGGCCTACTATAGTAAAACACATTTTTTTGGCAAAATTAGTTTTTTTTTATTCAACATAATTCCCTTCAAGAGTGATACACTGATTATAGTGACCCTCCAACTTTTCGATACCATTTTTGTAGTACGATTTGTCCTTTGCTTCAAAATAGGCCTCAGTTTCGGCGATCACCTCTTCATTCGACGAAAATTTCTTCCCAGCGAGCATTCTTTTAAGATCTGAGAACAGGAAATAGTCGCTGGGGGGCCAGATCTGGAGAATACGGTGGATGAGGAAGCAATTCGAAGCCCAATTCATGGTTTTTTGCCATCGTTTTCACTGACTTGTGACACGGTGCATTGTCTTGGTGAAGCAGCACTTTCTTTTTCTTCAAATGCGGCCGTTTTTCGGCGATTTCGTCCTTCAAACGGTCCAATAACGCTATGTAATAGTCGCTGTTGATGGTCCTTCCTTTTTCAAGGTAGTCAATGAAAATTATTCCATGCGCATCCCAAAATACGGACGCCATAACCTTGCCAGCCGACTGTTGCGTTTTCCCACGCTTTGGAGCGGGTTCATCGTGTGCAGTCCACTCGGATGACTGTCAATTGGACTTCGGAGTGAAATGATGGAGTCATGTTTCATCCATTGTCACATATCGACGCAAAAACTCGGATTTATTACGCTTGGTCATCTTCAAACACTGCTCCGAATCACCAACTCGTCGTTGTTTTGGGTCAAAAGTGAGCTCGCGCGGCACCCACTTTGCACAGAGCTTTCTCATACCCAAATATTCGTGAATGATATGATGTACACGTTCAGTTGATATCTTTAGAGTGTCTTCTATTTCATTCAATTTTAATTTACGGTCATTCAAAATCATTTTGTGGATTTTTTTTAATGTTTTCGTCGGTAACAATCTATTTTGTTCACCGTCTTCGGTGCTCATTTCACCACGTCTAAACTTAGCATACCAATCCTTGATAGTTGATTTTCCTGGGGTAGTGTCCAGAAACTCGGCATCGAGCCAAGTTTTTGCTTCAACTGTATTGTTTCCTTTCAAAAAGCAATATTTTATCAACACGCGAAATTCCCTTTTATCCATTTTTTTCACAATAACAAAAGTTGCTTCACTCAAAATGCTATAATTCACAAACTAATGATCCGACATCTGTCAAATTTATACACGCATCTTTTGAGGGTTAGGGCTAAGTAAAAAACATATGGATTTAATTCTAGTAGCGCCATCTATGTGTCAGGCCGGGGACTTTTCAATTGACCTGTTATTTTAAGATGAAAGGTTCGTACAGATGATCATGTCAAGAAAACGTTATTTTATAAATAATTATTTTTCTTTATTTCATAGATCTCTTGTGTTAAACATAAAAAGCCATCTCTCGAATTTTTAATGAAGAATTTCACATGATTCTATCTTAATATCAAATCCATTCAAAAAGCAAGAACCGAAATAAGGAGATATAAGAACAAAATATGCAACATGTATCGTTATAAGAGCCCAGAAAAAACCCCTAGTTAAAATTTAAATTCCTTCATATTCTTTCCCTTCCTTTAAAATACTTTATCTGCACTATAAACAGCGATTAGAAAACCAATCTCTAAATCGGGTATAGGGAAACTTTTCTCGCTGAAAGAAACATTGATTTATCTTTAATAAGGCTGTGATCAAGAAGCATCGACTGAATACTCTTAAAAAAGTACATTGTTTTTAATTTAACCACCTCGTATAACAATATCGATTTTGTTCGGCTCTAATTCAATTATAAAAGAACTAGTCATTTGAAAACATTATTGTACTTCTCTGATAAAATAACAAAAATAATATGAACATAGCCAGAAATGTTCGTTACACAAATAAATGAAAGTCTAAGAGCATTATCTTTTTATATAAAGACGAAAACAACGTTTGAAGACCTTACTTCTCATCTGATCACTTGACTCCCAGCTTTGACAAATTTTTAAGCTCCAAGGATAATCCATACATCATTACACAGATTTTCATATTTTATTAAATATCTCAATCTGAACTTTGGCAATAATCTGAACTTCGATTACAAAAACTCTCGATCATAGACGTAAAATTCCCAAAAAAGTAATTTTTAAATAAAACCACAAATTTATAAGGGTTATAACATATGAGTAAAAGTATACAAACATCATGAATTCTCACCCGCATTATTGACAATGGCGTCTATTCTATCTTCCGTGTCAACCAATTCTTGGCAGAAATCGTAGACCGAATCAAGGCTCGTCAAGTCCATAAACATGGTTCGAATGTTAAAGGATCCTGTTTTGCTTCTGAGAAAGTAGGCCGTCGAATCTCTTCTTGCTTTTGTTCTGCAAGCCACAATAACTCGTGCCCCCCTCTTGGCCAGCTCAACGGAAAGTGTTCGGCCCAGACCACTGCTGCCACCTAAAGCAATATTAAAAAATTTATTAAACTTATACAATACAACCGCTTCTATACATCTTATCAGGATATGAAAAAAATATTCACGTATCAAGTCTAATGATTGTGATATTGAAATTCAACTATTTTACAAAATATTTCGTTTTGGATATTTGTCAAAACTGGTGATTTTTTTTTTTTCATCAATTGAAGAATTCTAGAAACAAATTTCATATTAATTTTTTTTTAATTTTATTACATCTGATGGTATAACTGTTTTAGAAAAGGGAAAATGCATGCATAATGCAATGCTAAACTGCTCGGCAGTTTTTACGGCGTATTTCAGATTGTATTGCTTATTATTATTTCATATTTTATTATTACTAGATATTTATCATTATTTTGTTTTATTAAAATAAGTCATTCTTAAAAGCATATTTTTTTTTACTTTTACAGTACCTGATAATTATATAGGCATAGATGATAAAATGATGGCATTTGTGATATGTATTATTATGTATATTATCAGGCTATAAATAATTTTACTGCTAACCAAAAATATTTCAGTCTTCGTTAAATATTTTTTTGAAAAATTTATAATACTCGGTTTATCTTCGCCAAGCGCTCTATTCTACGAGTTTCTTTCGTTGGACAAATGCTAGAAGTTTAATTTTATATTCCCATAATGTATAAGAAACTGGAAATTATTTCCAAATAAATTATGAGTGCAATACACACTAACCCAATGCACTACAGTTTGATATAATATAAATTTGTAATTTGTTTTCAGATTGATATCTTAATTTTATACATTTATCCATTTAACCATTAACAATAATCTCAAATAAAATTGATTACATTTAATTACACTGGACAAGAATTGCAGATTAAATGAAAATTTTCTATTTGTTCCTTAATATCTTCTAGTGTTGTAATTTGAACAATCAATATGCAAAACGGCAAAAATTGTAAGTCTTTTATGGTGTACATTTTACTCAGTTGGAGCGAATAAATGTCCAAAATTTTATATCTTCAAAACAGTTCCCATCAAACATCTAACCACCATTTTGGAAAGACAAACATCTTGAAAGAAAAAAAAAGTCTTCAGGCTGAGACACGATGAAATGATCGATGTCACAGAGGGTCTTTCGAGAAGGGTTTTTCAAACAGAATACGAATGGACATCGCAAGATTTTAATTGTTACTGAGAAATAACCAATTTATTTGATAAAATTTATTCTGAATATTAATTTATCTTTATGTACACAATGTTGTAAATTACATTTTTTAATGTTGAATTGTTTGATTTCAAGAAATCTTAGAATGAAGTTGCTTGCAATATGAAAAAATTCGATATAAAAACCAACGTTTTTAAAAACAACGTTTTTATATGGTGGCAAAGTTTATTAGAGAAAATTATTGAAATATTAGTTAAAACTGTTAGTTATTTTTAACTTTAAAATTCACTTAAAAAGAGACATTTGTGAGAGTATTAAAAAATTCATAATACTCATAAAATCAAAACATGCATTTGAAAGTTTGTAAGTCATTCTATTAAAAAAAGAATGGGAACCAAAATTCAGAAAAAATTATTGTGATAAGACACGGCGCCAAATATTGGAAACTTTCTTTCTTGAGAATGATTACTGACTAAAAATCAGCAACCCTTACTATCTCGGAGATAGTAAAGGGGAGATAGTATCTCCCCTTTGTGAGTACAAAAGGTTTACGATACCGCATGCTGCGTGGGGAGTGCCCGGTGCTCCCAGAGGGGGAAAGAAATTTTTTCCTCAATTCTAAAAGCGCCGAGGGGAAAGAATATTTTGACTTATTAAAATTATTGAAATATTAGTTAAAACTTGTCGCAAAC